>VYZU01080220.1:0-39028 GCA_013401355.1 Ceyx cyanopectus
GGAGAAGTCCAGTCCAGTGCCCTCCCAGGCAGCTGGGTCGTGCATCCAACAGAGCTGCCTTTACATGGCAACTGGGAAGAAAGGCAGAAATCCTATAACCTGATTGCTGGGGTTTTGTCTGAATCCACAGACGTGGTGTTCCTTATTGCTTGAACACCAAGGAGTGTTGGCTGTTGGGTTAAACACAACCATATATCTGAAATTCTAGCCCCTCTGTAGGGCTGATTTCTGCAGTCATGGGGATGCAGAGAAGCCTCCCTCCTAGAGGATCAACATCTTTCTTCCCTTCTCGAGGTGTCTGCAGCTCTTGTTCCAAGAGGTGTTTGGCGCTGCTGTGTGTCGTGGGTGGTGAGTCTGTTCCTTTTGTATTCCCTTCCCCCAGTCTGCCCAGCTGGCACTGCAGGTTGGTGCTGCCTTGGTGGTTGAGCAGTCCTGGTCTGTGGCTTGCTGCCCAGCCTCAGTGTGCACAGGATTGGGCAGGGAAGGGGCTTGCAGAGCAGTCCACCCCCTTTGATTCTCTTCTGCACGTTGCATACTGTTGAATTAGCTTACTATGCAATTCTGGTTTCTGCATCCAAAATATCCTACTTGAAACATAAGTTTAGACCTTGAATTCACTTATCTTAAAATAAACTAACCATAAAGTTTTAGAATTACATAGATATTTTGACTTTCCTTTATTTTTATGCAGGAGCAGAAGGCTTGACAGCATGCAGTCTTTTTCCAGATGCATGCAGTGCTATTAATGTGTATATAGAATTTCACTGTCTGCAGCTCAATGGTGCTGTCCCTACTAATGTTTTACTTGAAAATTCAATCCATCTTTTCTCACTTGAGAGTAAATATTAGACCAGGAGAGATATGTGAAGCCTCAGTGCTATTTGGATAGTACTTCTCATAACTAGTGTGGTGCTGGTGATTCCCAGTGTCACCAGCAGTGCTGATGTCTGAGAGCCATGGAGAGAATGGAAGTGCTCCAGGCCAGATCTGTGTGTGTAGCTAATAATAAGGGTGATATGACTCTTCACCGGGCTGCAAGGCTGAAATAGTTTCCTTTCCTTTCCTGTGAACTGGAGACTGTAAGAGTAACTTGAATCTCTGATTTTTTTTTTTTTCCCTGTGACATGAGCTGGTCCTGTTGTGCAAATGCTACCAGCAGATGGATGCTCAAAGGTTCCACCCAAATGGTGCAGAAATTGACAGGCTTCCTTGTCACACGAGGGGTAGTAGTTGGTAAATATTGGAGTTAACAGCTTTTCCAGGTAGGCATTGAAGCCATTACCAGGTACATGCAGATTCCCAGTTACAGGCCTGCTAAACGGTTATTACAGCTCTGTAATTGTTCCAAATACAACTCTCAGGGATTATTCTGTAAAAGGCCTTTAGCCTAATGAGGTGTGAGAATTACGTCAGTTACCTTAATTAGTCATTAAATAAATGATACTTTCTTTTTTTTCTTCTTGCTTTCTATGGAAAACGTGCATGGCTTCTGCTTCAGCATGCCCTCAGCTGGCCAGAGTGCCCTGTGTCTGGGAACAGGGAACAGGCAGGATCAGCTCGTGTCTTGCTGCACCTGACCCAGGGAGCATCTCCTGGAGATGGCACCTCCCTGCATGTGGAGCACGACCAGGAGTCACACTGCAGAAGGTGATGTGACTGGAAGGGTCTGTGGCAGGGAGTCTTCACAGCCATGCTCCCAGTTCTTGCCCGAGCCATAGGCTTCCTCGGGAGCAGGGCTGCTTTTATTTGTGGTGGGTTTTTTCCCTCTGCTAGCTCAGGATAATAATTGCAAGTAAATTCCAGTAGTGACTACTCTTCTCAGATACCCTGGTGGAAACTCCAGTGAGGTTTGTGACTAGCTCCTTGGTACAGTGTTTCTGCAGTTAGCAGTGGGATGCTCTAAGGGGTGGTTTACTCAGGATCACGGTGCAGAAAAAAACTGCCTGTGAACATTTTAAATGTAAGCTTTGCTTGTCAGAGTGGAAAAATTCTTGTCCATACTTCTTAGGTGCTCATCTACTGAGGCCCAGATGTTGCAGGTCTCTGAAGGAAGATGTGGGCCATCTCAGCTGTGCTTCTCTGGCAGGCTGGTAGGATCTGTGTCGTGATGTGTGCTGCTGTCAGAGCTTTCCAGTCAGCAGGAAGGGAACCTGAAAGCACAGTTCTGAATCACACCATCCAAGTGAGTCATTTGTGGCTCTGCTGTGGATGCAGTAAGCTAGCCTCAGTCACTCTCAATCAGACACCAGGCACAAACAACAAACTGTCCAAGCAGTGTCCTTGCAAAGCTGTTTGTCCCAGCCCAGGCAGAGTGTTTCAGCTGCAGCAGCTGTGGTGGTAGCTCGGGAGGGATGCTGGGCTTGGCAACACCAGGAACCCCAGGTCACCCCTTTGTAGAGAGACCCCTGAGAGGAGCAGGGTCATCCCCACCGTGGGTGTCAGGTACATACCTTGGGGAGCTTGGAGATGCTTCTTGCTGTGCCCAGGGGCATTCCAACAGGCTGAGGGGCTTCTGTGAGGGGACGTTGGTTGATCTTGGGTGTTACTTCATCAAACGTGCTGAGGTGAACATTTCCTTCCCCTTGCTTCATCCCTCTGGGAGCCATAGCTGGTAGCAAATCTGGAGACAAATAAGGGCAAATCTGGCAGTGATTAAAAGTTATTTCTGTGGCTAATTGGTTACATTGTGGCACTTCTAGTGACAAACCTGATTAATTATGTTGCACAGCTTAAGTCGTATTTGCCCCTGTTCTGTTTTTTCCTCCCTTTTCAAAATTAAAAAGGCTGTATTTTTGTCTCCTTACACCTACACTTCAAGTACATTTTGGCAGGATGTATGAATTTGAAATGCAGAGCAAAGTTTTCTGAATTGTGTGGCCAACTAAGAACAGTGCAGGTTGGTTACCTAACAAGAGAAGGACATCAAAAGACCTTTGTTGGAAGAGGAGCATCAGCCTAAATTTCAGCAACATCTGCCCAAATTCAGTTTACAGCATTTCTATTCTAGGCAGTATCTTGCAGTGTTTTAGTTTGTGACATCAGGGAAAGGCGTTTTTTTTGCTCTCCTGTATATTTTTTGGTGTACTGGACACCTCCACACGTGCTGTGTGGCTTCCCTGCTTCCTCCCGAGTGCCCGAAATGCATCTGGAGGCACTGGCACCATGGTGGTAACTCTGGCTGCTGTCTTGGTGTGTCCCAGCTGGGGAAACTCCTCAGCTGCTCCTGTGGGACTGGCTGTTAATCTCAGGTGGGTTTCCCTGTGGCAGGGATGCTCTGTGGGCAGTTTCACCCCAGCTGTAAGGCTCTTCAGGGAGAGCAGTTGTGTTGGGGGTGACAGACTGCTGCCAGGCTGCTGCCTGCTCGTGAGCTTGGTGCTTTCCTCCCAGGAGTGATCCTGCCTTACCTGTCCCTCTGCAAGTCATCGTGTTCTCCACTCCAGAGGGAGGAGAGACACATTCTGGTCTTGTATCTGCCAGTCTGGGAAAGCATCTCCATTTGTTCTCCAACTGCAGACAGGTACTTAGGCGTTTCTGTAAAGCTGGTAGGTAGTTCAGGGTATTTCCATCCACTGGCTGAGGTGCACCTGTAGAGCACTGGTGGTAAGCTGTGCTGAGCAGTCTAAGGTACAGGCTCCTTCAAACCACAAACTTCAAGAGTTAAATGTTCCTCTCGTGTTTCCCATGAAAAACTTACCTGTCAAAGCTCAGGTTGAGACACCGCGAGACACTTCTAACAGCTCTTCATGTCAGCACTAACATAGGCATGCCTGCTAAATATAGAATGCAAATTACCTGCTCTGTGCTGCAATCCTGTTCTATTGTGTTCACAGGCCTTCATTTATCATCGTTTCCAGGCAGTCAAGTGCAGCCAAGTGAGAGCCAGGCCGTGGAAGAGGCTTTCAGTGCCACGTTGTGACACAGCTACACTCGTCCTCCCGTGGCTGCATACAGCCAGCTGCAGACCTGCCCTTTCTGTTTTGGGCTGTTGGCATCTCTGGTGCTTGTTGGCCTCATGGAGAGGCAAGGACAGTTTAACAGTAGAGCAGGATTCACTGTGTGACTCAGATGGAGTGTGTGAGCCTGGAGGAGCCGCTAAGCAATGCAAATCCCATGTGAAATGGGAAGGAATAGAGATGCACCACTGGCAATGTGCATGTGAGCAGTGACAGTGTGAGCAGTGTGGAGCTGACAGCTGTAGGTGTGCTGCACACCACAGCACTGGCACACGAGTGTGAGCAGTGACAGTGTGAGCAGTGTGGAGCTGACAGCTGTAGGTGTGCTGCACACCACAGCACAGGGCGTGCTCACCCTGCTTGGGTCCTGCCCAGGCCAGTCGTTCCCAGGCCAGCTGTCACCCTGTGGCTCTCTGGGGTTCCAGGCCTGGGGGGTGGAACTTTGGGTGAGCATCCCCCGCAGTGAGTGCCTTGCTGTGGGGCTTAAGCAGGGGTCTTTTCCTGGGTCCCACTAAGCCTGTGCTGCTAGCCAGTGGGAGAAGTGCCCCAGGGAGCAGCGTGGCTGGGTGGCTGAGCTTGGGCCATGTGGGACAGAAGGTGCTGTGGTGAGGGCAGGCTGGAGAAAAGACAAATACCAGTTTCTGTCAGGGTTTGCAGTTACCTTTGCTGCTTTTGGCTTTGTTTGCAGCAGCTGGTAGTAAGTCACCTGCCTGACTCATAAGGGTGTCAAGCAGTCACAAGTTGGGTTCTGCATGTGACAGGCTGAATTAATTCTACTGAGCAAGTTTCTGATGAGCACAGGCTCTGGTCATGTCTAATGTCCTTGAAGTAACCTCATTAGTTGATGGTAATTTTTTCTTTCTGCTACGAATAGACTAACAAGTATTAGTGGTTCCTTCCCACTATGGCCATTAACCTCTTTCTGGCACAGTCTCATACCTGTTTGCAAGAGGTGAACAACAAAACCCATTTCTTAGTCATCCTAAAGATTCATGATGGGATGTTGTGTGTTTTTTCATTTTACATAATTATCCAAGGCTTATAGTTAACCTTTTTGTTTAGTCAGAATCACTGAAATGGGGATATTGTTGCAACGGTCTGAAATGTGTTTATTATATATAAGAATTAAATATCAAAGCTATGAAATGTGTCTAAAGAACAGAGGCCAGATTTGTTTTCCTTTGTTTTTCTTTTCCTCTGACACAAATTACTCTTCTGTGTGCAGGCTGAAATTCTTTGTACTTAGCAGCAAACTGAAGAACTGTAAAAATTACATGCCTTTGTTTCTAAGTCCTTTAGCAATTTCTAGTGGCAGTGGGTACTTCACTGAATGGGGAGAGTATTTTGAAAGAGATAATGACTTAGCTGCACACTGAGACTCACACTTGGTTTCTGATGCTAAGTGTTATGGTTTGGCCTCTTGTGATGAATAGGTTTGTTTATGCAAAGTAACCAGAGCTTAATGTGATGATGGTTTGTCCAGACCTGGCTCCTGCCTCTGAGAGAAAATGTTCATTATCCACTGTGGCTGCTCCCTCCTCTGTGTGCTGCAGATACTGCACTATGGAGAAGCCCCTGAGGACCAGCCACTGCCCGCGACTGTGCCCTGCACTGGAAGCAGTGAAACACGGGTGGAGGGCACTGGGACCCCCTGTGCAGCAGCAGCACCCTGGCTCTGTGGCTCCAGCAGAACAGCAGCCTTGCTGTAAGCCATGTTAATCCTCAGTGCCTTTGAAACAGGAAAAGCTCTCCATGGCCACTGAGCTGCTGGAAGGACACAGTGGAGGCAGTTTAATGTCAGTGTGTTCACTGTTGGTCACTAAACCACTCCTGTTAACTGGGTTGCAAATGTGATGGATGGACAAGGCTCAGATTGGGTTCAGGACTGACTTTTTGACTCTTTCAGCACATGGTTTAGATGTTCAGACTGTGCTTCATCAATCAAGATTTCATGAAAGTGAAAACTACTTATTATTTTTCTTCAAGGATTATTTTTTGCAGCTGACCATTCCTCAACTTACACATTACCCCTTAATTTGTCCTTTTTAGATGGATCCAGGCAAGTCACCATTTTAGACTCACAAATAGGTCTGCATTAACTTCTTAAATAAATCTACTGCAATGACTTCTCTGTAATACACTGGTATTGATCACTGAAAAGATTAAGTCGATTTTTATGTTTCCAGATGCTTTCAAAAATCATTTGTACAAGTTAAGGGAATTTAAACTGTAGTATAGTTTATCTAAAAAGGTGAAAAATCATTCGGAGGTAAGGAGGTAACATCACTGGATGTGTTTTATGAGATGGTTTTAATCAGCAGCCATGCTAGTGAATTTCTGCAGGGCAGAACTGATTTTATATCGTGACAGGTTTTAGTCATGGCAGCAATTTATTTATTTATTTATCAAATCTGCATGATCCTCCTTACCTTAAAAAAGCAGTGATTCATACGATCTAATCCTGATATCTCAGGATTTGCTTGGAAGTTCAGTGGAGAGAGTGCTAGAGACAAAAACTGCTGAAGCTTGCTACTTTCATCATTATTCCAACTGCAAGTTACAGGCTTAAGCCTATTGTTAGCTTGCATACAAAAAAATATAATTAAATATATAATTTGACAGCGAACTCCCACAAATAATCCACGATCCCTGTGTGTGGAGGCTGTGAGCTCTCCTGTACTCAGCCAGTTTCCAGGCGTGCTCTCAGTGGGGTCAGGGAGATGCAGGGGTGCTGCTCAGGCTCTGAGCTGTCCTGTACTCAGCCAGTTTCCAGGCGTGCTCTCAGTGGGGTCAGGGGGAGCCTACAGACAAAGCGAGTTACTTTTCTGTGCCCAAGGAAAGTGAAGGGATACTTTCAAGTGTTTTTTTTTTCTTTTGTTTTCCTACATAATGGCATAAAGGCTTTCTTTTACACCCCATGGCTTCAATTCCGGCCTTCTCACGGGCATGCCTGGCTCTGGCCTTCCACACTGTGAACACAGATCCAGAAAGGAGAGGCAGGAGGAGCGTGAGAAGCTTCCCCCCACGAGTCACTCTGCACCCGGCGTTCAGCAGGTGATGGGGGTGGTTTTTTCAGCAGGTTTCTGAGCCCTGGCCCTGTGTGGGGCAGTAGTATCAGTGTATTAAGCAAACAGAAACCCAGCAGATCACGACCTACAACAGTTTTGTCATCAAAGCCCAAATCAAGCTGTTAAATTTCAAGGCACTTGAGTGTTTCTCCCCAGCTGTGTTACTGTCCCTAGCAGAGAAAGTGAACTGGAAGCTGGAAGGAAAACACAGGCATTTGAGGAGGGATTGTGCTGTTTCATGGTGCAGAATGTGCTGCTGAAGGTGATGCTGTGTTGGGAGGGACTGGAATGTGGCTCCAGGCTGTCAGTGGAATCCGGGGCTGGCTTGTCATGGCTCTCATCAACTGTGGCACTTCTGACACATTTTGATTTTACTGAAAAACAGGTTGTGGATAAAAGGCTGGAGTAGCTCAGTTTGACCTCCTGTTTTGATCTTGAACTTCAACAGGTTATAGAAAAACTGATATCAAGACTATAAATTAGAGTGAACTTTGAGATCTGGTTAATGACTTTGATTTGCATGCATTCAGTGCTGAGGTGAAATTTACTTAAACACTGAGTTCTTCCCTTGTGGGGAAGCCTTTCATTTTATCTTTCATATCCATTGCCACGGTGTGGGTCACGGGCTGACATTTTTAATCGTCTGTAAAATACATTGTTATGGTTTTTGGTATTATCCTTGTTTGTTTTCAGCTGCGTTAGGAGATCCACAGGCGAGCAGAGTCACACTCTACATATTTTCATTACCTTGTTTTGTTTAACACAAAGCAGCTCCAACTTTCACAGTTTGTGTGTGAAAATCTGTTGTTAGGGAACTGTTTGTGGGACAGAAGTTACCAAGAGCGTGTTGGCTGTGTCAGACCAGGGCTGTGCTTTGCACCCACACTGCAGTGCTGACACCCCGGCCGTGGGAGGGCCAGGTCAATAGTTTCCTCATATGGCTGACACCCCATCGACTGTTTGCCAGCCTGCAGGCCTCTTTAGACATGCTTGGACAGTTGAGCGTTTAAAGTGATTTTGGGAAGGGCCATGGGCTGGGAGTCATTGAATTTCTTGCTGTTGTGCTCGACACGTTGTGAGCAGCAGTTGTATTCTGTGCATCTCAGCAATGTGGGTAGGTCAGCTACCCGCCAGAGCTGGGGGGTCTGCAGCTCAGCTCTGGCAAAGCCTCCCTAGCAGTTGTAGCTCAGCCCTTGGCACAGCCTGGTGGCCTGGTGCCATCTGCTTGCACAGTCTTATTCCTGCTGGACCTTCATCTGAAGGCACCCTTGGGTCTGCCTGAGCACCCAGGACCCCAGAACACGGCGCTGGGGTCAGCGGCTGTGAGCGGGGGGACAACACACGGGGCTCACCCAGAAGTGGAAAACCCCAGAGAAAAAGGCACTGAAATTCACTGTGAGTTCTGGGAGGGTCGTTCACAAAACCCTCTATACTGAACATACCACTCGGGAAGCTGGCAAAGGAGCCTTTGATTATAGCAAGTAGACTAAGTGGTGGAGGCTGTGGATGTAAACTCTCATTCACTACTAGCATTAGCCCCTGAGAATCAAATAAATGAGTAGTATGGAGAAATTGCCACAGGAGCAGATCTTTGTGCAGTGGGTTCCTGAACCTTCACTACGCCTTTTAGAAGTCCCTGTTTTAAGGGTAGGGTATTGAGTCAAATAAGTGACTGATCTGATAGTGCATAGCTATTTAGAAAAAAGAAGGCTGAGCAGAAACGTCCTGCAGTGCAAACTGTGATAGCAGAGAATGGCTTTTAATGAAAAAGTTATTTAGGGCTCTTAGAGGAAGAATGTGGAATGCAGCATTTCCATTGCAGATAGGAAATACATAAAGCAAAAAGGCATTGTTCAACTGTGTGGAAGATTGAAATGGAGCAATTTGGGGTTTTAATGAGTCAGGAATATGGAGTATGAATACACTGATATTTCAGCTTACAAGTGTTTTGCCTCTTTCCTTTTTTGGCCGAGATGCTGTAGTGTACGTGGAACCTAAAAATACTGCTCTCCAGCCCCTGTCAAAACAGATTTCTTTCCCTTCAGAAGCGCATGTGAGAGGCCGGCGTTGGCAGCACCAGAGCTCTGTTCATGGGCACTGGTCATGGGCCCTGCACGTCAAGCCTTGCAGCTGCACTCCAGCACTAGGTGTGCCCAGTGGAATCTGTCTGCGGGGCACGAGCTCTGCCCAGCTGCTGTGCCACCCTGCCAGCCACAGTTATCTGCCCAGGGACAGGGAGGGAATGAAGCTGTCATGTTTCGAGATACTGGTGATGTAGGGTGAGGTTTTTTGTTGTTTTAATTAGGATTATTTCATGTGGGGAAACCTTCGGTGGTGCTGGTGGTTTGGGGGTGCAAGGCTGGTTGTCCTCTATCCTGTTTGGAGCAGCACTGAGAGCCTGTGTGTAAACCCTTGCTGTGCCTGGCTGGTGAGTGAGGCCTCGGGCACTCTGGGGTGGGTTTGCAGGATAAGCTTTTATGCCAGTGAGTTTCAGCCAGGTAGACAAAACTTCCATGCAGTTACTCCACAACAGTGGATTTCTTGCAGAAATATCACTGATGTGATTTTGTCCTTAACCCCCATGTGTGAAGAGAATCTCCCTGTGCAGTGAAAAGATGCATCTATAAGGCAGAAATTCCTCTCTGCTCATGGGAAGCTTTTAGGTGAGAGACTGTAACCTCCCTTTTGTTTTATTTTCAGGTCCAGTTATTTCTCTCTCTCCTTTTTTAATCTGAGTGATGCGTGTTGTCACTCCTCATTCTGACAGTACAGGGCCTGTTTCAGTCCTGTTCAGCACAACAAGGGATCCAATTTGCCTCTAATGGCTTGACAGACTGTTTGGTTCTCCACGAGCTCCGAGTGAGCCTGAGATCTTCCAGCGTGGTGTTAGTGTGTCAGCTGTGCTTGTACAGATGCTCCTTGCTGCTGTAAGTACATAAGGACATTAGATGGCAAGGGGAAAGTGGCTGTTGGTGTTGTCTCCTGGAAAGAAAAGCACTCGGTGTTTACAAAACTCACACGCCAGTGAGACACGGTTATGAATGTTTAATTTTTACTAGGAGAGACGTTAGATTGTTTTGATTCCAGAATAGAAGAATTACATAATAAAACCCTGACACTAAATTAGGAAAGGATTATGCTGGAGAGAAAGCCCCATTCATTACTCAGAAATCCCATCTCAGACAGAGGGAGAGGATCTTCACCGTTGGCTGAGCAGACCGGAGGTTTTGTTCATGATGGGTTGCACCCTTGTGTGACAGATGCTCATTGTTTGGTGACTTTTCTACTTTGGCCAAATTCGTACAGCTTACTTTGCTAACAAAGACTAATAATTAGAGTTAATATGCCATCAGCGATGCACATTATAGGCTTAGTGGATTTGAGAGCTTCTTTAGCATTCTTAACAAAACCACAGCCTTTATTGAAATAGGTACATTTTCCTTTGCTTCCCTTCAAAATAATAACCAAAAGAAATCTGAAAATGCCTCAGAAAGAGGGAAATTGTCAAGCTCGTCCTTGGAAAAGAAATCGGGTTGTTTACCAGTTGTAGAAACACTGCCTAGCTCTGTGCCTGACAATCCTAATCGGTCTTCCCAACAATATATACAAATTAATTGACATTTCTATCTGGCATTCATCTAAGTTGTAAATATGGGCTATGATTGCAATTCAAATTAGTCTGAAATTTAATATCTGGTTATAATCGGAATTGCTAAAGATGTCTGGCTAATTTAATTGACATAATTGTTACAACATCTCTAATTTTATGTTGAAGTCTGGGGTAATGACTCCTGAGTCACCTCTGCTTTGGGAGGCTTTTGAAGAGAAAGTGAGGGATGCGTTGGGCTGGGTTGAAAACCCGCAGGAGAAGGGAGATTGTATCAGTTCCTCTCTCTCCCTTGGTAGGTTGCTGGGGAGGAATGAATGAAATCTGGAGGTGTACAGCAGTATATCATTCTCTACTAAAAATCAGCATAAAAAAGCAAATGGCTCGTGTATTGGGCTGAATCACTGTTACTTATTTTCAGGACCAAAATAGTCTCCTGCTTATAAAAAGCCTTCAGCAAGTGCCCCTCGGATGGGAGGGTGGAGTTTGGAGTCCCTGGAGCGAGTGATGATTCACTTGCCAACACTGGCTGCAGCAGATGAGCAGGATTCAGGCTGTGGCAGTACCAGGTGATTTGTGAGCCAGACTGAGAAAACCTCCACCTGCTGGAGGGGTCTGCTGGGGGTGCCAGGGGACAGTGAAACCTCCACCTGCTGGAGGGGTCTGCTGGGGCTCTGACGTGCCTGGCTTGCTGCAGCCAGTCCCAGCTGCCTGCTCTGCACCCAGTGCAGACATGAGGACAGTGGCACTCCCAGCTCTCTGCCTGGTGCAAAAGCTGCAGCTTCAGAAGCTGGCTGGGGAGAGACCAGCATCAGTTTATGAGCTAAAATTATCTTGATTCCTTGACCGTGGAGATCAGCGTCCTGACTTTTGACTTCACCCCATGTCTCCAGCTGAAGACAAATGTGTGATTGTGTGAGGGAGCTGAGATAGTGAAGTGCTTGATTCAGGAGGATGACAGACGAAGCCTGTTCCCAGTCTGGGGGAGGAGGGGGCAGGAGGCAGGGGGGAGCTGCTCGGGGCTGTGCTGGGTGGGTGGCTGAGGGGGGTGCTGGGGAGGCAGGTGTCTCTGTGATGACAGCCTGGGATGCTGTTACCTTCATTTCTCTCATTGGATCATGTTTTGCTTCATTTCTCTGATTGGATCATGTTTTCCCCTTGTAAAGTAAATTCAGTGCAGAGGTCATGATTGCCAAGATTTACTTGATCCACGCTCTGCTCTGAAATGGGAGAAGTGGATTAATGTTCCCCCAGGGACAGTGGGGTGGTCTGCTGCTGTCCCCCTCTGCTCTTGGCCCTCCCTGCAGCCCCTGAGAGATGAACTTGTAGAAGAACCCTGTAGCCTTTGGGAGCAGTGTTTGCACAGAGGTATCCATCATGGCTCTGTCATCAGATACCTAACAGTAACTTCCTAGCAAGTCATCTGCTCTCTTCTGCTTCACCCGCTCTTAGTCACTGAACCCATTTCTGTGGGCTACAAGTAGTAGGCTATTTATTAAAAGCAGTAGTTAGTGAAAAAAGAGGTTTTCTTAGTCAGGTTTCTCTTGCCAAGAATGTAAAATCAGTGAGACCAATTTTAGGTGACTCGAGTCGTGCCCAAGTCAGATTGCTCTGCAACTCGTGTTACCCCAGCTGCTTCCACACCTTCCATTCACAGCCCAGGTGCTGGTGGCTGGAGCACCGCTTGAAAATGCGTGGTTATTAAAAAGATAACCAAGTTCTTCATGAGGGAATGAAAGCATTTAGCTTGTGTCCCGTGCAGATCTGTTGCTGCATGATACAGAGGCTTCCCTTGTTCTGGAGAGGGTCACAGTTACCTGAGAAGAAACCTCCTGCTTCCCAGTCCCTCTGCCGCGGAGTCGCGCCTGGACGAGCCGAGGGCAGGGGCCGGAGGCTGCTGAACACCTCTCTGCAGGCAGAGGGCTTGGATTCTCTCTGACCTCGCTGGCCTCACACAACAGGAGCCTGCCTGTCCAGTTCTCCAGGTGCTCTCTGATCCCTGAGTTCTGGAGGAATGTGACATTCCACTTTCTGCATTCAGTCATGGAGAGCAGGCTCTGGATGCGGAGCTGCTCTGGCAGCCAGGGAGCAGCGAGGCCAGGCACCCCTCCTGCCTTTGGGGCACGGGCTGAGGGAGCTGCATCCGTTCAGCCTGGAGAGGAGAAGGCTCTGGGAAGACCTTCTAGTGACCTCCAGTACCTGAAAGTTCCTGAAAGTACCCGCGAGGCCACGGGAGAGCTGGTGAGGGACTCTGTCTTTGCATCTGCTGACAGGACAAGGGGCAGTGGTTTTCAACTGGAGCAGTCAAGATTTAGATGAGACATTAGGGAGTTATTCTGTGAGGGTGGTGAGACACTGCCAGGGAAGTTGGAAATAGATGATCTTTAAGGTCCTTCCACCTCAAGCCATTCTATGATTCTCTATTTTCAAGATTGTTTTGACACATGGGATTAAGCAGTAAGAGTAATTCTGTACTGCATCAGTTCACAAGGTTAACATCAGCCCGCTGAGTTCTCTAAAACAGATTTATTTTTATTTATCCTTAGCACGCATTTCAGGCTTCTGTATTTTCACAGACCCTTTACGTTGATAGATTTAACTTCTAATTGCACTGTTTTTCCATATAGCTTGCCACCAAGACTTTAAAATGTGTCACAGGGAAGATTTGAGCTAAATATAGCATGTCCTCTTCATCTGAAAACGAAGGCATGGGAACAGAAAAGTGTAAATGATTTCTGAGCTATGGAGCTGGAGAATTACTGAATGGCTGCTCTCCCACTCCTGTCTCCCCTCTGAGCTGTCTTGCTGCCTCTTCAGCGTGTGCACTGAGTCACTCTGATGTCATTCCCTGCGCTGGTGAAGCAGAACTTGGCAGGTCTGTGGCTGTTTCAGGGTTTACAGGTTTGGGGTTTGGTAGCATTGTGAACACCTGAATATAGAATCACAGCATGGAGGGGGTGGAGGGAGCTCTGGAGATCAGAGTCCAACCCCTGGCAGAGCAGGGCACCCAGGGCACCCCCACAGGGACAGATCCAGCTGGGCTGGAGACTCCACAGCCTCTCTGGGCAGCCTGGGCCAGGCTCTGCCACCTCACAGGGAAGAGGTTTCTCCTCATGTTGAGGAAATAGAGTGAAGTAGTTGTGTTTTGAGGTCGTAATTCATGGAGTCATAAACCTTTGAGTCTTTTGAATATTACTTGTTAATACTTACTGGGAATGGAAAATGTACTGAAGAAAATGTGTCTACGGTTGTCCAAAGCGTGTGGAGTGTGCTGCAGAGGAAGAGGAATTAGTTAACCAGAGAACTTTGTCAGTAGAGATATTTATATAGCATTTAAATCTTCATAACCTCTGGATTTTGGATGCTGGTGAGAGTGTGACTAATTTGTTTTCATTCAGTGAAATCAGAATTTGGTGTGGAAAAGCTTATTGCAGTAATCTTTTAGTAAGAACATAGCTGCAGACAGAAGCCATCAAGTGTTTAAGGAATACACTCTTTTAATGAGTTGCAGGTTGAAAGAATGAGACTGAGGGGGAAAGAAGGAGTAACTCAGAACAAAATGCTTTCTGCTTGCTGCCTCCTTTTCAGTGTTAACACTTCTGAAATGCTGTTGTCTGTTTTAATTTATATGAATGACCAGGGCATAAGCCAAGATACAGGGCTATGATCTGAAATGGCCCTTGCAGCCTGTTCCTCAGGCACAGGTGGGCAAACCTGGCTTGTGCTTCTGCTCTGTTTGATGTATCTCTGTGGCCAGAGCAGAGCCAAGCAGCCCTTTCTGTGGAGAAATGCAAAACTGTGGCCATTCCTTCCTTACACACGTGCACAGGACCACGGTTACATGGGCTTCTGCAGGTGTAGCTGGCTGCACTGAGAACTGAACTCTCTGTGGTTTGCAGAGCATCATGGCTGTGGCAGTGTGCTGTAATGGTGTCAGAAGTTTCCATGTTATCCAAAGTAATGAGATGGATTTTCTTGTTAAGAACCTAAGTAAGCATTAGAGCTAAAATATTTGCCTTGCAATTAAGAAGTTTCTCAACAAAACTTTTGTTCTTGCTCAGTAACAAGAACTTCGCGGCGGATTAATAACATTGAAGCTAAGGCTGTGGAAAATAGTTTTAATACTCATATAATTGTTTAAATAGAGTCTTAATTACAGTGATTAGTGTAGTTCTTATTGAGTGATAATGTGTTCCAACTCAAAATCTTACCTGGTTTTTAAGTGTTTCTGTGTACCTGTGTACTGAAGAGTGACTTTAAAAACAAAACGGGAACAGTTTGTGGTAAGAAAGTAAAAGACAAATGCAAGATGCATCTTAATCAAACTTGTGTTTCATACAAGTTACCTTGAGAATAGGAAGCCCAGAAGAGTTCAGTGCTGAGCAGGTCTCTCCTTACCTGCTCTGTGTACCTGCTGTGACAAATGCCACGGGAGCTGTGCTGGAGACTGAGGTGCCCCCTCAGTCACAGGTGCCAATGTCTTCCCAGGGTGCTGCTTGGTTCAGCTCTGTCTTCTCTGTGCCAGCTTTTAAACCTTTCTTAAATTCCTTGGCTGCTTGCTCCCGACTTCTGTTTTCTTTCTCTAATTACATTTGTTAGCAGAGGGGGTCTGTGTAATAAGCCTGAAGAATCTCCTTGCCACAGGGTTTGCAGAGAGAGCAGTGTTTGGAAGGCAGACGTCTTCTTGTGACAGCTGGAATCGCTCGGTGTGTCTGAAGCAGTGGGGTCTGGGCTGGGGTGAGCTCAGGGCTGTGCCCGGCAGGCTGCAGTGATGGCTAATTCTCACAAGACTATAAAATTACCAGGAATTTTTTGAGTGTGATCTGATTTATGTTCTGACTGCTCTGTGTGAGCAGCTAAGCTGTGAGCCTGCTTAAATTTAGACTCAGGACTATTCCAGTGGCTGGAGTGAGGCTGCCCTTGCTTCAGTGACATGTGGGCACTGGGAAGATGATGGGAAAAGCCCTCCTACATTTACTGCTTTATGCTTAAAAGGGGAGTGTGCTGTCTCAGAAGAGTAACCATTGCACTAACAGCTACAGTACATTTAATTTTAGACTGAACATGAACTGTCTCCATCGAGTAATGCTGTAGATATAATTAAGTTGATTGCACAGATTTATAGCACAAACTATAAGCATTGCACATGTCAGATTAAATGCTGTTTTTAGAACCGAGCATTGGATAACTATTTGGAATCCTTTGTTGTAGTATTCATGAAGTTTCTGGTTATTTGTATATATATTTAATTTATAAGTGAGTATATTTTAATCTCACGTCTTTTACTTTATGCTGGGCAGAAATGAATGTTTTTATGAGGTGCTATGGATTTTCACAGGTAAGAGCTGTCTGGGTCCATGTAGCAGAACCTGAATCGTGTCCTGTGAGGAGGAAGGGCTACCTGTGGGGGGTGGTGGGCTGTGCTTCCCAGACTGCCCTTCGTGCCAGCTCAGTCACAGTTTGGCCTGGCACTCAAAACCTGTTGTTTATGAAGGTTTACTAAACACTTGGAATTTATTTGCTATGTGGCGAGACACATTCTCCCTCTTGCCTGGCTTTCACTGCATAGATTAGTGTTTTGCCAGGGGATCACAACCCTCCCTCACTCCAGTGGAGCTGCTGCTGTGCTGTGTTCCAGCCGGTGCAGGACCCGGTGTCTGAGTCCTGGTGCCTGGGGACTTCTCTTTTTCTGTTTTCTGAGAAGAAATCTGCTGATCTCCTGAAGCATTACATACAATCTGAGAATTGAAATTAGAAATACCAAGGCGTGCTGGCTACCTTTAGCCTGTGTCAGGGCTTTTAGAGCAGAGCTGTTTGTCATAGCCAGCATCAATAGTTTCCTCGGGGGACTTTCAGGTTGAGTGGGCACTGCCCTGCTCTCTGCTCCCCCCTCCCTGGTGCATCTGTTTCTAGGCTGTCCATTCTGCTGGGTGTGCTGCCATGGGTGTGGGAGACATCGAATCTTGGGCATTTTCTGCTCTGGAGACAAGGATTGGTGAAGGTTCTTGGTTAATGGCAGTAGTGTGTAGTTAGAGCACCGTGTGCTGTGTGTGCTGTGGACAGAGGCAGTAGCTCTCACAGGAGCTGACAGTGTCAATGGGCATGAGAAATGAAAGCTGGTATGAGATGCATTGTTCTGTCCCCCGGGCATGAGCAAGCAGGGTAAAAAGGAAAAATGATGTAACTAGTTAGAGCTACCTTGGTGACATTTGAGGTGAGACAGAGGGAGATGTTTAGAGCCTTGTCACAATATGAGTTGTTGAAATTAATCTCTCCTGAAGGAGCTGTATAAATGTGCAGTGCTGATACTATTTATGCTTATGCAGTTAGCATCAGGCCAAGTTACTCAAGGTTATACAAATGTACAAAGAGAAGCAGGTTTTGCTCCAAAGACGTTCTATTCCAGCTTCACAGAAAGCTCTGGCGAGCAGACGCTGCCAGAGGGGGCAGCAGGAGAGGGAGGTGTGGGTATCAGTGTTGACAGACCTCATGGCTACACAAGAGTCACTTTCAAACCACAGGAAGCTCTTGGCATCTTGCAGGATAAAACCTCTTCAGGCCATCACACGAAGGGTACACTCCTTATTCCACCAGGTGACAAATGTCTTTTGAGTGCTCCACTGCTGCTGCTGAGAAATGCAGATGCTCCGTGTCTTTCAAGTATTAATTTAGAGAGAATTTTGCCCGTGGTTTTTGTTGAACTGATGAGTTGATCTAACCTGTGTGTGTCCTTTCACCTCTTTCTGGAAAGCACATGTCAATATGCTGTTACTGGCTGTCCTGCTGGCTGCTGTGGCATTACAGAAGCCTAACTGTGCCATCTTCTGAAGGGAATATTCTCCATATAGTTATGTCCAGGAGCACTGCCTGGTAAGAATAGCTGGAGCTTCTGTGTGGAGCCATCTGTGTGAAAGGAAACTGCATCCATTATGCAATGCATTAAATTTTGCATTTAGACTGGAAAGTCACTAAAAGCTCATGGTAATGCTGTGTAAAGAATTGATAAGAGAAGTGAAAGATGTACTTAATGCTGCTGTTGAAATGAACCCAGTGCTCAGGATTCTCTTATCCCCAGGTTGGTTGCATTAATCAGTATAATGCTGAGCATGATACATGTTCATCACTGCATCCTGTCTTTATTTCTCTGGCTCCGGGCCTCACGACTATTAAAATAATATAATTCTGGAATTGATTGGGTTGGAAGAGACCTTAAGATCATGGAGTTGAACTGTTCCCCCGGCACTGCCAGGGCACCACTGACCCCTGTCCCCCAGCTCCACAGCTTGGAAGCCCTTCCAGGGATCACAGGGACTCCACCCCTGCCCTGGGCAGCCTGGGACAAGACTTGACAGCCCCTTTAGGGAAGAAATTGTTCCTCAGCTCCAAGCTCAACTTCCCCTGGGGCAGCTTGAGGCTGTCTGCTCTTGTCTGGTCACTTGTTGCTTGGGAGCAGAGGCTCTGCAACTCTCCACAGCTACCCACCTGTCGGCTGCTCGTAGAGAGCCAGGTCTCCCCTGAGCCCCCTTGTCTCCAGGCTGAACGAGCCCAGGTCCCTCGGGCACTCCTGGTGTCTGCTCTGCCTGCTGCACTGCTGCTGTGAGCCAGTTCATCCTGCACAGAGCTGGGAGTGTTTCTCTGTGGGACTCAGCAGCCAGGCAGAGGAAAGGTGACTCTTCTGGAGATGTGATAAACCCTCTGTGGCCAGGAGAGCTGGCTGTGTGGGTTCTGGTGGGGTGCCCTGCCTGCATGCTGTGCTGCTGGAGGATCATCCAGGGGCACGAGTGCGGGGCCATGGTGTCCCCTGTCACGAGCCGGGGTGACATTTTCACACGTCTGCTGCTCGGCTGAAGTTGTCTGTGAGAGGTATTTTGGCTAAAGGCTGCACTACTCTTGGGGTAGAGTCTGTCAGAGCTCCTGAAGCTGTGAATCCACTTCAGAGAGCAGTTCAGGGGGCTGCCTTCGATCAAATCATACTGGGATCCACAGGTAATCAAAAGAGAAATACAGTATTTTCTTGGACACAATTCCTCTGATCCCTTTTTGAGACTTCTGAGGGTCAAGTGAATTTAGTCCAGGAGTACCTGTCTCTAACCATTGTGTAGGAGTGGAAACCAGATTAATGAGATGGATTCATTTGGCAAAACTGACACATCCTAACCAGAGAATCTTACTATCTATTTTAATAAGGTTTCTGATCAGGCCTCGGATGAATTGACTCAGTGACTCTTTCTACTGCCAAACAATGGAAAAATGGGACACGAATTCTGACTAGAACTTTTATGTATTCTAGAAACCCAAGTAATTGGGAAGGGAATTTTAGTTAAAGTTATTTTGAGTACTGTATTTATAACAGCAAAGTAGAAAAAAAAGAGGATTTTTATTCTTTTAATATATGGCTTTTCATGCAGGAAAGAATGGATTCCTTTGTTATAGTTGGAATAAGATTTGTTTGTTACAGTCAGAACAAGTCCTTTTACTTCAGGGGCCTTTCAATTCCAAAAGCTGCTTTACAGATTTTACAGCTGCCCCAGTTCAGACTGGCAGTCTGTGGATAGATGGCATCACGAGCACAGGTATGATGCAGGGATGCATCACAGCTGATCTCTGACAAAAACTTGCTTACTAGCAGAGCAACTAACAATAACCAGTCTTTTGTTGTGCTGCCTGCATCTGGGATCATTGCCAGGTATGTCCTTTTATTCCTGGCTTCCTCACGTGCCCAGAAACGAAAAGGAGAGCACCAGTGTGTTCCGAGCTGTGAGCGTGCCGGGAGCTGTTTTGGCCAGCACACAGCTAGGAAGCTCACCCAGCGGGTGCTGCCTGAGGTGCATGGGGACAGGGGCTGCCCCTTTGCCTGTGGCCGGGGAAGCTGGGGGGCTCCAGTCAGCTGTCCCTTCCAGGCCCACATCCAACAGTCTTTGGCTGCTTGTTGATGCCAAGAGGGCAGTCTTGCCTTTCTGCAATGAAAAATTAATTTCACAGCCCTTCCAGCTTGTGGGGTTGTGTTTTGTTGTTGTAGGAACAAAGGTTTCTTACAGAGTGTTGACACACTTGTGTGCTGGCAAGGGAGAGCATCCTTCTCTGCACCTCTGTCAGCTGTCCTGAGGCTCGTAGGGCTGGCTCTGGAAATGCTCTGTGTGTTGCCACAGAAGTGTATGGAGCTGTAGGCAGAGAGTGAAAGGTCTCTGCAGGGACTGGCTGGGGACAGCAACAGCAAGATGCTACAATACAGCAGAAGCTCTTTATCCCTGGCATCCTAAGGGTACCACTGGCCAGAGAGGGCCATTGCCCACAGGAGCTGTACTTCCAGCTGATGCTGTTTGTTCTGGGAGCTGGCATCAGTCACTGCTTTCAGAGCCCCCCACTGTCACAGCAGCATGTGCTATGGAGCTGGGGGAGGGTCACAGGCAGTGTCACCTCCCAAGCCCTCATACAGGACTGGAGACCCAGAGAACCAGCGAGAGGAGGGTGCTGGGTGGGTGCCTGCAGGGGTGCTCCTGGGCACTGCTGTGGCATCTGCACTGCCCACTGTCTTGAAGTGCCAGTGCTCACTGCCTAGGGCAGACTGGTTCAGTGGTGTGTTTTCCCAAGCCTGCAACAGGCATTCTGTCTTCTTGGCATTCAGAATGAAATCTGCCTTGGTTCTCTTCATTTAAGCAGGCACCAGCCCACTGCTTAATTTACATTTTGATGTGATACTTAAAGAAAAAATTATTTTTCCCCTGGATGAAGTTATCTCTTAACATAGAGCGAAGTTATTTTTACCTTGTTACAGAAATAACATTACTGACTTCATTGGGACAGATTTGTATCAACAAGGCACACAGTGTTTGGCTTGCAAGCAGCTGAGTTTAGCGTGCTATGCAGTTTAAACAAAAGTGCAGGTTCTTAGATCCATTTGTCCTTTGGCTCTCCAGAGTACACTAATTTATGTAGTGTCGTGTCTTGGATTGATTATAGTGCATTTAGATTTTCATGAACATATGCATCTTTCCATTTCAGCTTTGGAAAACCAAGTGCATTTACTTCTTGGCAAACAAAATCGTGTAAGGGTTATTGGTGTGTTTGTTTATCAAGATGTTTTAAACGTTCCCAGTTGTTCTCTGGAGTGGCATTCCTTGAACACAAGAAATGACATGACCATGGTGAATGGCACTGTTGTAAAGCAGGTCTTTACAAATAGATCCTTTTTAAGAGCTTCTGGCCCATCTCCTGAAAAAACGAGGTGGGGAGGACTGGAAGAGGGGAAACAAAACCACCAGATCATAACTGGTACTTCATGAGCACTTGCAAGGTCTGTGCAAACTCTCCAACTGCAGAGGGCTAGGTGTGGTCAAGTGGAAAAGGAATAGAAGAATAGGTCTTGGATAAAGAAATGTTGCACAAGTCCCTGAAAAGAAAGGGTTGGAATCAGAGATGTTGCACAGAGGATTGTTTATGATTGCTTATGATTGTTTATGATTGATTGTTTATGAGTTGTAGCAGTCCATAAGGTTTACACTCTCTGGACTTGAGGTTGTGTTTGTCTTGCATGTTTGCACTTTCCAACCATGCTGTTGAAATACTACTGAAGATGCTGGGTTCAGAATGCCTTTTAGGTTCCAAATTACACTCAGATTTGCCCTAGATGAATCATACTAAGCTAAAGCTATAGAAATCAGAGTGGCTTAGGGGGTTGCTTTAATTGAGAGCACCAAAATGAAATCATCGTGACAGCAGAATTTCTCAAGTTAATGCTAATTCTGATGACTTGAAAAAACCATATAGAATTTAACTTAATCATGTGAATGATTTACATAATTGAGAACACGTTAAAGGGCTGGTTGAGGAAAGGCTGGATGGGAAGCTATGATGGATAAAACCAGTCTGCAACTAGCGGTCAGAATCATTCACTTGGGGGTTTTATGCTCATACTGTGTGGCTCTGAAGATACTTCCAAGGTCTCAGCTTGGTCAGGAGGGGAGAGGAAGAAGATTCAGTGATTGTGAAACACCTTCTTGCACTGGTAACTGTGCTTGTCCTTTCAGATACCTGTGGGGGTTCATCCAAGTGTCTAGTAATTGGTTAGTATCCCCATAAAGCTTTGGTGAGGAGGAGCTATAGGATAGGATTGTGGGGTTGATGAGGAGTTAGAGTGGGGGAGGAGGGAGAGTTGTTGCAGGATCCATTGGAGAGCTTGGCATTTGGCACGCTGTACAGAGGCGTTGCTCAGCCCTGGCTGCATCCCTGCCCAGGAGACAGCCCTTGTCCCCAGCGTGCGTGGTTCCAAAGCAGGGTGCAGGAGGGAGGGTGCAGCCTGTGCCTGGGTGTCGGGATGGGGGCTGCGTTGGGCTCTGCCTTGGCAGCCACGGGGCACCTGGAGCTGCTGGTGTTTTCTGGGCTGGCAAGGCTGGGAAGCGGGCACTGAGCTCAGCTGCTGGAGGAGAGGAACAGCTCACGTTCTGCAGTGGCAGTGCCTCTACTAATGATCCAAATGGACCCTTTGGCCTGGTGGGGAGCTGTGCTCACTCGAGCAGAAGGGCTGAGCAGTCAGGTTGTAGGAAAGCTCCCCAAAAGACTGCTCAGTCCTAGCTGTTCTGCCAGTACAGGGGCAGCAAGCTTTTCTGACGAGTTCTCCAAGCTTTCTCTGGTGGAGTGTAATGGTAAGCAGCCTCTCCTGAGCATGCTTGTGCTGCTGATGCTGGAAGGTACTGCCTTTGCAGCACAAGAGTGCCACTCATCAGTAGGAACACTGTTTATCCCATTCTGGCTCTGTAAAAGGAAATAACAGACACTTCCTCTAAAAAACCCCCATGTGTTTAGACTGATCACTTCAATGGCAAAGCTCACCTCGTGTTTCTGTGCTAAAATGAATATGTGAAGCAACTGCAAAGCATGCAGAAGGCCAGGAGAGGGGTTTGTCCCAGGGCAGCAGCATTCCTCTGCCAGCTCAGCTTTGAGCAGCAGTGCCAGTGGAGTGTTCTCTGCTCTAGGCTGCTCCACTCTGCTGCCCTGGGCACAAGGGGCTTGTGTCCCTGGGATGGGAGCAGGTCCTCGAAGCAGCACTAAACTTGGGGTTTCTGCACCTGTCTTGATGGATTAGTGCCCAGAACCTGTAATTAACATGAGTCACCCTGTGTCCAATCTGCCTTGAAAAGTGAGGCTTTCAGCCCAGAATGCACTTAGTGCAGCTCTCCAAACAGCCCGTGCAGGCCATGGCAGCTGGCAGGACAGGACTCATACAGGGTGTGAGATGGCAGCAGTGGCCCCACACTGCTGTGTGGAGCTGCACTGGGGGCTTCTGGGGCTGTTTTTGCCTCCCTGTCAAACACAACTGGCTGTGATGCCCACTGGGAAAGCCCAGGTACGTGCACTTGCTCTGTGGTAGGCCCCTGATCCAGCCGTCCCACGTGTCCTTGTGACGGCACGAGGCAGAAACAATGAAAGAAGTGTGCTTTGGCACTTGGCCTGAAATCCTTCCTAGAAAGAATGTGAAGCTGCTTGGCACAGAGACAGCTGGGATTTGCAGGCTGCTGGGGGCAGGTAGCACGGGGGTTCTCCCTGAGCTTGTCCCAGGGCTGCCTGAAGCTGGGGAGCTCCCAGGAAGGTGGCAGGTTAGGCTGTGGGTGCCATCCACATGCCAGGTACTGGGAGGTGCCTCGAGGTGCCTGTCACCTTTGAGGCTGGTGTGTCCTACAAGGCCTCGTGTGTGGCAGTGTCCCCCTGCATCCAGTAACCAGCTGGGCAGCCTCCTGTGCTGGCAAGTGGCCGTGGCCCACCAAGCACACTCACTCCATGCCTGTCTCAGGTGCCCAGGGGTGCACATGGCTATGGCAAGGAAAGGACCAGGCATGCAGAAGGTGCTGAAGAGCTAGAGGCTGATCTCCCAGTGAGACTGCTGTTGCCATTGATCACACTGTGTAATTAGTATGAGTCGGTATGAGTGCTGTGAACTTGCTCAGCAACAGAATCCCAAATTAAGAAATAATAGGAAGTATGATGCATGCAAACTAGAGCCAGGACAGATGAGTAAAAAATACCATGTTTCCATCTTGTATTTTCGTTTTAAACCCAAGAATTTTTTTAAAGAGCTAAGCAGCCCTAGCTGTGCAATGCTTGAACAACAGCCTTGTCTCTGCATAGCTGATGCTAAATGCCAGCTGAACACTCTGGGCTGTGATTTTAGGCTTTATGGGAAGAGCTGAATTGTGAGCCTGCCAGCCCCTGAAACTCTCTTGGTAGGATGTTTCCAGAACCAACTTCTGGGCACAGCAATCAGGAATAGAAGTGGCGAGTCATATGTGCTCATCATCATTGCATAATAAAGGGGCTCTGTTTTTAACAGGATTGTGGAGTCTTCAGGAGGATTAGAGGTTGCTGTGACCTCAAGGTAACAAGGTATTGCTCTTGGGTTCTTTTCAGCTGGGACTTCACCATGAGAGGGAATGAGTGGATTTGGTGAGGGTGAAATAGTGCACACGGGTACCAGCTACCCTGACCTTGTTACACTCGTTTTATTGTAACTGGGCATCATTTCAGTGCTCATCTAACTGTTGCCAAACACATTTATTCCCTGCCCAAAGTGTCCGATGAGACCGTGTTTGTGAAATGAAGTGGTACTATTGCAAAATAGTATAGCAGGTGATTCTTCTGATTTTTCCTAGATGTTTTTCCCTGTCTATAACATAGACTTTGATAGTGGCACCAGTCCTCTTATCACCTGGAGCTGCAAAGTGGAGCTTATGTAACAGACAGAGGCAGAGTAATTACAACTGCTGAGATACACAGCGCTCGATGTCATCTGTGATAAATGTAGCTAATTATTTTGCTTTTAGTGGTGAAATTAATATAATCTGTCTGAAGTGTTGATCTAGACAAATGCAGTTGTAGAACTAATGTTTTGTTCAGCTCAAACCTTACCGTTAGCAGACTTGTTTTGCATACAGTCCAGGAGGTAAGCCAGCCTCCCTGCTCTGAAGCACAGTGGATTTGTAACTGCGGGGTTGGGTTGGTCATTGGTGTTGCTCAAGCAGCAGACAGACGTTTGGGCAGCAGGGAACCTTCTTTGCCAGCCCGCACGCACAGAGCAAACGTGAGGCTGCAGCCATGGTATTGTCACAGCTGAGCCTGGCAGGGCTGCTGCTGTGCACCTACGGCCACCCTGCTTTTACCTGCCCTGTGCATGGGCCCTGGGCCTTGCTATGCTTGCACCTCGTGGCTCCCTGGCGTGGCTGCTGCGCTCCCCTGCGCTCCCCTGCGCTCCCCTGCGCTCCCCTGCGCTCCCCTGCGCTCCCCTGCGCGCTCGCGTTGTCATGGGGACGCGTTTCATCTGGTGAGCTGAAGCAGAAGGGGCAGCTCTGGGAGCCACCGAACTCCATCTCGCCAGGACCGCGGCAGCGTGGCACAGTGCTCGCCAGGCTGGGGCAGCTCCGGGGCATCGCGCGGTTACCTGGCACGGATGGCTGTGCCCTCCTGGAGGGTGGCTGCCCGGACAACAGTGCCTGCCTTAGCTCGCACGCTTCCATTTCTGCAGTGCTGATCTGTCTCCTTGGAGCGCTGTTCTCTGCGTGATCAGACACTGCCTTTCCCTGGCACTCCTTCGGCCCGGCTGCTCCGCTGCACTGGGGACCATTCTAGCTGGGTTCAAAGTGTATCCGCGTCAGTCCATCAGAAAGGAAACCTCAAACACCTGGAAATACACGGAATACAATCCGTAATCGACTGATCTCCCTGCTGTCCCACTGAAATATTCTCTTCAGTGTTTTGTGAATATTCACTTGAGCAGCAAATACATTTTGGTGCTAAGAGGAAAGGAAAAAAAAAGGTCTTACACATTTTATGGATCAGTACTCTTTACTGGAACGGAAATTTCACTTTCATTTGTTTTATCAAAAAGAGGAAAAGGTTTTCAGCTTTCCACAGATAAGGCTAGGAGGGATTTTCTTACATGATTGTTATAATACTCACTTTAATTACAAATGAATAAGTGACTGTAATTTGTTTGTGTTACAGAAGAAGGTGCAGCCAGTGCTGCATCAGCAGAAGGGCAGGAATGCAGCGTGTGGCTGCCATGGCTGCCATCAGTCATTACAGTGTTGCTGGACCAGTCTCGCATGCCAGGGAGAGCATCTTCCCTGCCATGGGGCACAGAGTGGAAGGACTTTGGAGAAGCTTGGCAGAGACTTTTTTTTTTTCTCTTCTGTCATTCCACACAATAATAACTTTTTTGTTTCAGTCATTTTAACTTTGCATAAGGCTGATGTGGAATCATGATTTCCTCTTTCGATGTGTTCCCTCTAATTGCTCACATTTAACTGGAAATTGGATCCTTACAAAATGGTGATTCAGTGCAGGGAGGAAGTGCAGCAGAGTGCTGAGATCTGGAGAAAAATGCTCTGGAATCTTAATTTTCTAAAGTATTTGATTAAACCCCAGCCCTTTATATGTTGATGGGAAGACATTTTTTTTACCCCTTTCTTGGGCAACTAAGCAGTGATTGCAAGTAAGAAAGCTGTTCTTTACTACAAATTTTCCCCCTTTTCTCTCATCTTGTTTTCTAGCCAATTGAAGCTTTTATCAGTGCATGGTACCAATTGGAAACTTCTGAAGCTTTTTATGTCTTGCAAATGTCCTCCCACATTTCTTTCTTCCCCCGCAAGCATACAGGAGAAAGAGAAAAAAGTGAGCAACACATTTAGGTAGAGGATGACTAAACAACCATGTTTCTGAAGAAAACCAAAATTTCTTTCACGGCAAATGACTTCAGTATCATTTTCTGTAATATTATTAAAAGTATAAAATAATTATTTTATTGCTCTTATTTAAGTGCTCTTATTTAAGTGCTCTTATTTAAGCTAGAAGAATCTCGTCACCAGACTGGTTAACAGATCAAGGCAGTCAGCTGACAAGCCACATATGGTAGGAACTGCTGCATATGAATTGTTAATGATCTTCTCTGAGGAAAATAACCTTCTTCCTGTTGGTATGGAGCCCAACTGGAGTGTGGAAAAATCCATTAAATGTATGAAGATTACAGTGAGTCAGACTTTATATCCCCTTTCAATAGCCCGTTGTGTGAAACTGATTTAGAAATTCTTGTTTCTGTTGTGTTCCCTGGCATCATCTGACCCTGGTAGAGCACTAGCTGAAATGCCCTGGCGAGGGCTAGAAGTCCACCTCTGAGGCAACACCCCAGATCCAGGTTGTCTCAAGACAGACATTTGCTCTTCAGTGTTTCATGTACAGAGCACAGGGTGGGTGTTGGTCCCTCTCAGTCCGGTGCTGTTCCACCTGAAGCCATAAACCAGAAGGTTGGGGGTACCTGTCACTGCTTTGGGTAGGTCATGGAGAGACCTGGAAGTTGTCTTGTCAGCAAGCAATGGTGGCTCAACAGCTCTGTCAAGTTTTAAATGGGTTTTTGGGTGAGACAGTTAGCACTGCTCTTAGAGCTGAGGCTTGGAGCATCCCCCACTTCTGTTGGTAGCATCTGTGGCTTTAGGGGAAGGTGGATGTGGCTGGCAGACCTTGTGGGTCCATACCGAGCTCCCAGGAACAGGGTCTTGGGTTCTGCTCCTTGGGGAGGCTTTGCATATTTTTTGGTAGGCCTAAAACCAAGGGCTGTTTTTTAAGAATAAAACATGGTATAGATGAGCAACCTGCTGTTGTGGTGTTGGTGTCACTGACTCCACCACAGCTGAACACAAAGGATGCATTCCAGTTCGTTTTGGCAGACTGGGGAGCTGGGACCCCAGGCAGGCAGCTGCTGGAGACACTGATCACAGAGCCATTACTTGCCAGAATGGTTCCAGTGCTGCACATCTTTTCAGTGAAGCTGAATGTCAATGATACAGGTATTTCAGAGAGCTTTTAAATCATCCTCTTTGAAGGACATTTCAGTTAAATCTGCCTGTCGGTAATTTTCATGTGAGCTGGTAGCAGACTTTGTTTTCTGGGGGGATCTGGTGTAACGGGGCCGTGCCAGGCTGCATTCCAGGGCATCGTCTGGTATCCAGTACCAGAGATTCGTGGATACTGTTTGAAGAGAAAAATATCAATACAAACCTGTCAATTCAGAGACAAAAAAAAGTGGAGTGCATGGAAAAGCAATCTACTATTTCTAGAGCCATATTTCCAGCCCCATTTAGAGCTCCATTCTGAGGGGCCTGTCTTGCATAACGCCACGGGGTAAATCCAGCTCTGCAGAATTTGGCCTTCAGTAAATATTTAAAAATCTATTTATAGTCTGTTAAAACGACAGCATAAAATTACTACAACAGAAATGCTTTCTGAGGCTTCAAGCATCACTGCTGATTTTGGTCACCAGAGCAGTTTCTGGTGTGAGGGTGGCTCCTGCCCAGGGCGCTGGGCCCGGCAGCGGGGTAAGCCAGGGAGTGGCAGCTCTGCTGCTTGCTGGAGGGCTCAGCCCTGGCAGTCAAATGAAATGATAGCTTTATTTTTATCACTGAGGAGCAATAAACATACCCTTACAAGATCATTTTAAAGTTAATGTTCAGGGGAGATCTGCAGTCCCATTAGAACACAGGCCAATCCGGCACAATTGTTCTGCTGCGTGGCTCCTTTTTGGAAGGCCTCAGGGCTGTTTATGGAACAACTGACAAATTTTGTATGCTCTGTTGTACGGATTGCTCTTGGCCATGATGTCAGTGTGAGCCCTGCCCGTGGGTGTGAGATAGTTGTGCAGCCTCAGGTGAAACAGTGGGGAGGAACTGTGACTCAGAGGTGATGAGCAGGATTCATCCATCTTCTTTCAGATGTCCAACTTGGACGTGTCTCTGCCTGAGCCAGTTCTTCTGCTCTTATTTATAGCCCTGCCATCAGTGACTCCCCTCTGCCTCAGCATGCACCGAAGGCAGGGGTGGCAGTGGGAGGGGACCTGACTACAGCACAGGAGGGGGGTAAAGCTCTGCATGGGCAGCAGCAGCCAAGGTGGGTGTGCTCCTGACCCTGCAGCACACCGAGGCCTGCATTGTCCCCACTCATCTCATTGGCATGGAGGGTTGCAGAAGAAACTGGTGTCTGCTCATTCTCAGGGGCCACTTTCTGAGGCTGGAGCCTGGGGTTTGCTGGCTGCCCTGCCCACCTGTTTGCAGCAGAAGCTGGAGCCTGCCTCGGTCTGTAATCCCGCTTTCCTATAGCTGTGCTTGGAGTTGGGAAGGTTGGAGAGGGAAGTGGCCACACACGGAGCTGGTTGGATTTTCTACCCCTTTAAGGCTGTTAGAACTATGAAGACTCACTTTTGAACATTACTGCCTTCAGAGGAGGGACAGTGTATTTTATCCTTGATGCTTTCATATGTTACACGGTGTGTGAGATAAAAAGCTGCCAGTGGAAGCAGTGGATGTTGGAAGTTTCTATCTCTGCTCTAGTTTTTTGTTCTGTGGCAATACAGGTATGTGCAGATACACTTCCCAGTGTTTAATCTCCCTACTGGATTGAGTTGAGTTGTTCTGCCAAGTGGGAAGTGGTTTACTGTTATGTTTATATCCATCCTCAAAACTTTAGCATCTCTTCATGATACTTTCAGATGTTTTTGTTTCTGATTCTGTGTTCCGAGTCGATTGCAGTTTGCCATGCACCTTTCCCTTCTACATAATGCTGAAGATCAGGGGTGTTGATCAGTCAGATGCAAATTTCGGTCTAGTTCAGAATAAATTCAGATCCGTTGCTCACAATTAGTTTTTTATTTGTTCTTTTTAGTTACAGTGTGGAAGTTTTTATAATAATGTATTTTGGAGCTATCTGTTGTCTCCAGGGCTTCAACAGAAAGAAGGTGTTACCACCAGATCCGTGATTCCACAGAGTGGTTACTGCAGAGGAATTACAGCAGCAGGGCTATGCAAGTGGTTTGCTCTGCTTTGTTTTTTCCCTACTTGAGGATTAATTGTTGCAGTGTATTAGAAGCATCCCATGGAAGTTGTTCATCATGTTTATTATGTTATTTCTCTGAATTAGTTATCTTTTGTAATTATTATTTGCACCATTATCACTAAACTCGTGATGAGACGCTGTGTAGAAGTGCAGCAACTGATAAAATGGCACAGTAACTTGCATGCTGAATATTTTAATGGAAAGCCTGAATGCTGTTGAGCTCTGTACTGGTCACATTAAGGACATTTTTGATGCTGACACCACCTGAAGTGTGAGCAGGCCTGATAGTTTCAGCCCTGGGATGCCGAGATCTCGAGCAGTGTGAGGTTCTGCATTCCCTTGTGGCAGGCCTCTCAAATTAAGGCCAGTTGTAGGAAGCAGACTTGCTACCAAAGCTGTATTTCATGTGAACAGTGCTAATTAACAAAGACATGTAGTTCTTTCATGGGTATAATGGACTGAATGCAATTTTCTTAATTTATGGGCAAGCGTGTCCTGTTCTTACTGGGAGGGGAGATTTGTGCTGTGGGAGCTGGGTGTAGAGAGGAGGGAATTAGGAGCAGCCCTGCCACGAGGCTTGGGCAGCACAGTGGGTTTTACAGGGTGTTTTTCCCTGGGCACTCTTCCACACAAAGGGGAATGCTGTGTTGCAGCACTGGTGCAGTGCCCTGGTGTTGTGCATCTTGTGCTAAAGAGGAGACAGGATTTTAATCTGGAAGTTGCCCTTGAGGCTAGTTCCTTGCTTTCTTGTGGATGTTTGTGCTTCAACATCCCACCATTTCCCTTCAGGCTCTTTACTGCTGCCTCGTTTCAAGGGATGCTGACCCTGTGCCAGAGTGTTTCTGGATTAAAGACACCTAATTTCTGCCAGCCTGTTACAGGCAAGTCCTCCAGAGGATGCTCCTGGCAACAGGCCACTGAAGTTTCACCATTCCCATTGGAGCTGGTGTGGGAATGGAGAGCCACCCAGTGACACTGTGCTCTGGATTTGCCAGACATGTGAGGTACCATATTGTCAATTGTTAAGAGTGACAATTTGAAGTAAAGACAGCAGGATGTGTAATGCTGCTCTAGTGGGCTCTTTTTGCATCCCATTTTAATATTTACTGCTGTTGGAAATAAATGTCTGCTTGACAGATTCATTTTTTTCCAGGCTACAGAAAGTGCTGTATTGACTGGCTTTTTGTTAAAATGTAATTGCTGGTGTTTGAGAAGAAGCCTAAGAAGAGTCAGCTGTGTCAGAGCCACAACTAAATAATACCTTAAAATGTACTTTACACGTGTAATCTTCTGGTAGGAGCAACGTTATCTCGAGTCAAAGCTGTGCTAATTAACCATTGCAGTATCTTAGTGAGCTGAGTTTGTACTGAACGTCTGTGTAAAATGGAATTGTTCTGGTTCCAGGGTTTACCAGTAATCTGTCAGGGATGATTAAATGGGAGCTAGGGGTGAACCTCAGTGAAGCCCACTGATTGGCTGCAGGATGGGTTTGGTTTTTGTGTGGGCTGCTTCCTCTGTTCTTTGGAAGGGAAATGAAAAGATCTGTAATGAAGACGTTCTGGTTTGAGCTTTTGTCACTCGAGTTGGTGGTCAGCCCTGGTGCATCCCCCGTGGGCTGCCAGGGGAGTCTGTGGTGACAGCGTGATCCTGCGTGGTGCTCCCAGGCAGCCCTTGGGTTTGCTTTCCTACACTAAAGCCCTTTCCCCCCAGCCCTGCTGCTCCTCTGCACTTCCAGGGCAGGTTCTACAGCTGACCAGGCTGGCCACCTTCTTTCTTTCTTTATTCCTGGAGAATCAGAGTGCTTGTTCCCCTCTGTGCCAGGTCAGGCTGAGATGGGGCGAGGAGGATGGGCTGGGCCCTGGCCTGCCTGTTCTTAGATGACCCACATACATTGGGCCCCCTTGTGACGTGGTTTTTGTCTCTGGTGGAAACTGATGGTGCACAAAGCTCCCTTTGAGATGTGGATAGATGAAAGGAGATGAAGCAGCTGGTTTGGTTTTATCCCATTCAGGTCAGATTTTTTTGTAGTCAGTGTGCAGCATTAATAATAACAAAACCAGCTGTTGTATACCAGGAAACTTGCCATAAAAGGGACGTAATTACTGAGGGGGCTGGGACTGTCATTTAACCTATCCTTACTTCAAAGCACAGATCTTGGTTTCAAGATCAGCATGATGAATGGCCGTGGCGTTACTGTTAAAGAATTTGCATTGATTATTTTGTGTTGGAAAGGGGGAGGCAGAGATCATCCTTGATCCGGGAGTGTCGTACAGACAGACTTGAAAGCATGCATAAAACTCACCTAATGTCTCAGAGTAATGGGTGCTAATTATCGTGTACCTCTTTAGTAGGAAAAGGAGAATCCTTGTGTAGTCAAGAATCATCGCAGTCAGGAAGGTGCAAAGTTGATAGTGAGGAGAGAAAGAAGTGGTGGGTAGATGAGGGGTGTTGAATATGGAATGAAATGACAAATTCTGCTGTTGAGGAACAGTTACTCATAATGGACAGAGGAGTCTGGCTCTGCTGAGCCAGTTAGTGAAGATTCATGCAAATGGGAATGTGATGGTAGATTCCTTTGAAACCAGTACTAGCCTAATCCTGGCCTGAGTCATGTCTGTGCAATAGAGGAGTATCTGTGTACACACGTAGGTAGTGCTGTGTGATCAGTGACTGTTAGAAAGTGGAACTACTTCCAATAGTCAGAATTCCTCCAAAATGACACTTTTGGTTTTTTGCTTTAGTCAGCTGTATCACTCAACTTTGTTCATTTCATGGGCTCATTAGCAAGGCACGCAAGCAAAACTTGTTAATCTGGTGACTCTCTTCGGCTAGAATCTCTGTGTGTTTGCAGCTGAGTGGTGGTTGGAAGGCCATAGGTTGGATGTACTTCTGCTGTGGTCAGGCTGTGAACATCTAGGAAACTGCATTGGCTTCTGAGGAGAGTGCACACAACGGGCACCTGATGCAGTGAAAGCAAAGCTCCATCAGTGTTACCCTAAGAAAAATAAATGTATAGTAGTATTTTGTGTATCATTGGATCTGGCCACATTTGCTGGACACTGCTGTGTTGAACAAAAGGATCACTCCTTACAGTTCCATTTTGTTTTCCTGCGATTTATTGATCGTTTTTATTTAGGTCAGCAAGGTGCAGGGTTAACACCAGCAAGACTGTTATCTAAGCATCAGCCAGATTCCTGTTTGGTTTTGTCTCTAGCAGAGCAGACAGAGCCACACCTTAGCAACAGTTACCTGCATCCCTCTGAGGCTTGATTCCAGGAGGGGAGCAAGAACACTCGTGTGCTCTGGTACCCAATGTGTGCTGCAGATTCCTGCTGACGTCTGTGTTGTCTGGGGTAATCACGTTACCCTGACAACCCGGAGCATCCCTGTTCCCAGGCTGGTCCCTGAGTCTGGCTCTTATGGACACGAGTATTCGTGTGCACCAGTTTAGTCTTGCACACTCGTCCAGCTGGACATGTCCAGGCTGCCCCAGCAGCAGGAGATCCCCGTGCAGGAAGATGGATGCCAGGCTGCCTCACACACGTGTGTCACATTTGCCTGCCAGATCCTGACTCATTTGTGCTTCCCTCACAAGCCATTTCTGGCATTACAGCCTTGCTGCAGTGCTGCAGAATGTGGTGATTCCAATTAATCCCGTTCCTGTCTTCTTGCTTCCTCATTGCATCTTTTGTTGTTTATTAGTTTGGGGCAGTCTAATGGTGTCACGTGCAGAGTCACCTGCTCATCCTCTTGGAGCAGCCACACAATAGGAACTAGAACCAGGGGGAAATAATTTAACGCTGTGAGTCCTGCAGGAAATCCCAGGCCTTTGGAACTGGAATAAGCACATACATTTTCTATGGAAAGCATCTATTTGAGAACGTCCCTGCAGACATCAACCTGGATTTGATTTCTTACTAAGTCTCTTTTTACTGGTGCAGAATAAGTGCTTTAATTATCTGCTAAAGTATTTCTTACATGTAACAGATTAGTCCAGACTCACAGAACTGGAGAGCACTGCTTTCAGTTTCTTACTTTGACAGTTACTGGTGCATTGTCAGAGTGTTCTGGCCAGGGTGCTGCCTCTCTTGCTCCCTTCCAGAAATTCAACATGACTGTAAAAAAAGCAAAACACTTTTGGGGAAATTCTGTAGGTTAATGGAATGCTTCATACGTGACCAGAGTCTGAGCACTGGCTGTTTGAAATGCTCTTGCCCCAGAGCATTTAGTGGCTGCTAGCTGAAATATGCCTCATCTATAAACAATTCTCCCTGTCTCTAGATGCCAAAGTGCCAACCCTGTCAATTGAATGTCAGGCCATGTTTTTCATGGCTCACACATTCCAACCAGGAATAGCAGCTCTACAACGGGAGTTAGTAACTAACAGTTCTGATGATGCACGAGCCAGAAAGGGTCCAGATTCTGCTTTCAATTTGTGCTGTGTTTTGCATTGCAAAGAGCTGCAAATGAGTACCACAGTAATTGTAATCCCTACAGCAGCCAGAGCTAATATGGATGTCACATGCAGAGCATGTCTGTTAGGAAAGGGTGATTTTCTCCTAGCTGCTTTTCTGAGCACCAGCACACTCCAGACCATGAGGCTGGTTTTCCTGTTGCTAGGAGCAAACCTTCACAAGTAAAGTGGGACTTTGCTAACTCTGAGTTTAGGAAATAGGTCTTTATGATTCCTTCTTCTGTTGTCTGAGATGGAACTGCTTGTCAAAAGATGTTCAGATGTCAGCACCCATCTCACTCCTTACATCGATCTAAGATATTACTGGAGCCATCACCATTTGTCTTGCAGTCTGTTTTCTCTCACAGAGATTCCTTGTTTTGAGGACGTGAGAAGTTGTGCTTTAGCAGCTGTTTGATACACAGCTGCATTGCTGAGCTCTTTAGGCAGGGGAATGCAGTGGACACTGAATTTATAGTAGTAACAGAAAAACTGGTTTTCTTGAGGTTGAAAGTCATTAGGTCAAACCCACTTCACTTTGGGGAAGGGACTTCACAGTTAATGTGCTTATGAAATAGGGTTTGGCTTGACCTAGAGAGGTTGTCCAGTCTCCCTTTCTCTTGTTGCAGCCAGTTGTGTATATATCTTCAGGGTGCTTTGTAAGGACAGCCTGGACACAGGGCACAGATGAAGCTTTGTGTCTCTGCCATTCCTCGTGGAGCAGCTGTGAGGATGCCCAGTGCCCAGAGCTGATCCTGGTTTCCCAGGAAGCCCAGCAGGACTCCAGTGTGGATTGGTGGTACCAGCAGGTTCAACACCTGTGGTGTTTCCAGCATGTGCTGCTGCTGTGCAGCTGTGTGCAGTGAGTAACCCGTGTCCTGCAGAAGCACAAATGGCTGTTGCCCATTCTCTGCTTTTGTCTGTGATGGTTTGTACTGAACCTGCAAAAAACCAACAACAGGCTGAGAATGGATAAAATACCACAACATTTAGAATGCCCTTTTGTCCATTAAATGTCTTCTTTGATGAAAGCAGATTAATCGACATCTATTTCAGATTTTTTTTTTTAATCAGAAAGATCCTGCTCTATCCAGTTTTCCTTTAGTGTCAGGAATACTAATTTTTTCATTTATCCATGGAAACTTAGCAAAAGTTGGAGTGTAATTCTGAATTTGAATTCAATTTAGTGAACATTCCTCATGTTTTCTGCCATGACTCATTCCTCTTCCCCTTTCCTCTCCTCATTCTGTATGTGAAACATGCAAGTGATTTTTTTTTATGTATGAAGGAGGCACTTAAGTCCCAGAAATTTCACTGGGTTTTGCACAGGGCTGTTTATTCTTACTGACATGAACGGGAAATGCGCTTGTGTGTCTTAGGAGATTAGATCTCCATCTTTTTGTGTGACAGCTCTCCATCATGTTTTATTCATCATAAATAAATGAATCATTTTCAGACTACCCCTGTTGGGTTGCAGTTACTGTTTCCTCTTGCATTTCCATAGATGGGGTGCTTGAGAACATGGGGAAGATTTCTTCCCTTCGCAGTAGAAAGTAGAGATGTGCCTTTTTTTTGACTGAGTATGACATACCCACAGCAGAGCTGTTGACATGTGGGCAGGAATCAAATACAGCTCAGCCTCAGAACCCTTCCACATTCTTGAGTGTGTGAGTGTATAATTGTAAGGTAGTTTCCCAGCTCTACAGGTCTTGCAGCTTAATGGTGTTAAATCTAGAACCAAGGGAGACAAACTCCTCCATATTTCCTCCTATTGCAGAGCTGTGTGCAGCCTGCTGGGGTTTGTGGTGTGGTAGCAGACAGCAGCAGACAGCAGCAGAGCAGAAACCAGAGCTTTCTGGGGAGCCCTGTGCTGGGTGAGCCAGGAGGAGAGCGTAGCTGTAAAATCTCCAGGGACCAAAGGTTGGGTTGAGATCTGTTCTCAGCACAGGGCTTGTGCTGAAGGCTGGGAAACAAAGGAAGGTGGTTTGTGTTGGGTTTTTTCCCCCAGCCTCAAAAGCATGAAGTTTTCTTCAATAATGAAATGACTCTTCTGGCAGTTCTCTGTGAGGAAACAATTGATCTATTATTGGCAAGATGAGCTGAAGAATGCAGATCTGTGGGAGTTTGGTTCCTGGTTCTGTTCTGTTTCTTCCTGATGACTTCACGAGTGCAGGCTTTTTGTGTGTGGGTCTGTGTGGGCACAGCACAGGCAGTGGCTCCTCTGCTGCTTGCTTCTGATTGCAGTGAACTGCACAGAATAATCCTAAAGACTTCATTTAATAAAATGTTGTGATGATTTTATTGTGTTTTTTGGGCAATTTCTGAAGTGTTCTATTCGCTGCTCTGTTTAGGCCAGACTATGACAAACCCTGCAGCTAGAGGTCTGACTAAATAACAGTTTTTGTATACCTCTGTCTCCACTGCTGCCACTCCAGCTCCTTTCCACTTCTGATCATAGGTCCTTAGATTCTAAGGCTAGAAAACAACCTTAGATTCTCTAGTCTACTTGCTTGTATCACACAGGACACAGCATTTCTTGCAGTTATTTCTAACTTCATTAAAATGTAGCTATTAAAAATGTCTGCAGTCCTATTTAAAGGATTCCAGATAATCTTTTTCTCTTTCCCTCTTTGCTTTCTTACCTCTCACATTCAGGAAGTTTATTTTCTGCTTGAAATTTTTGCTTTTTATGTTACGTCTCCTTTTTTTGGTGTAATTGTGATTTTTGGTTCAGGATGAATTCCTCTCTGACTCTGTGTGTCCGATGGGGTTGTTTATGGATCAGGAGCATTGTTCCCTTCCATAAACTCCAAGCTGCTAATGCCTGCTCTGGTAGTTAATGTCTGCTCGGCTGAAATACGTGACTGCAGCTTTGCTTGTTCACCTCATTGTTTAAAGGAAGGAATTCATATCAAGGGCATGTAAATGTTACCTTGAAATCCCGAGGAGCAATCCCTGACCTCAGTGGGCACTTGATGCTTGCCAGCCCTGTTGTAAAAGCAGTGGCAGACAGGCACTGCCAGTTAGTCATCGAGCTCCTGAAAAGCAAACAAGCAAGTGTGCAGGTGAGCACCCTGCTCAGAACACCGTGCTGGGCTGTGACCTGGGGGTGATGCTGGGGGTCCCGTGGGATGCCAGGCATAGCTGGGGTCACCTGGCCCGCATTGGCCGTGCAGTTACTGTGCTAGTGCAGTGTCCAGTCTGGCACCCCAGTGCGTGGCACCCCCTCTGCTTCTGAGGGACAGCAACCCTGCCCAGGGCACTGGTGTGCCCTGGTGTGTGACACAGCTCTAGCCCCGTGTGCCTGGCTGCTCCACCGCAGAAACACCGGCTGGGGACTGAACTGCATCTCCCAGGCCCTGCTTGTGGTGAGCTGACCCAGCACTTAGGAATGTTCCCTCATAGCTGGGCTCTGGAAGGAGCTGCTGGGAGCCACTGTCACCAGTGTGCTGAAGGCAGGAGCAGGAGGCTGGGGCTGGGTCAGCAGGCAGCTGGGTGAAGCCTCCCGAGAGCCAGGTCAGTACCAGCCTGACCTTGGCATTGTTTTATCAGGACTTCGCTGAGCAGAGCCAGGGGCTGGACACACCAGTGTGTCAAGGTGTGGTGCCCGTTGTTGGCTGTGCACACCAGACCCGTGGTGTATCCCAGGAAGGAGGGGACAGAGGGAAGGGTGAGCCTGGAGACAGTGACTGCTGAAGCTCTGGGGCTCTCGGTGTGAAGGGGTGGCTGTGTGGGCAGGGACGTGTCCCAGCCTCTGCTCTGAGACAGGAGGCTTCAGGATCATGTGGATCATCTGGCCCGAGGTGTTAAGTCATTTCAGTTGAAGCTCTGTTTTGTACAGGGGAGCTGTACAAATAGTTTTCTGTTACTGGAGAGTGTAGTAAATGCTGCTGAACAGCTGCTGAAAACTGGGCTTTGCTGCTGCTTTGCTTTGGTGTGATCTTTGTATAAACATGCACTGTCAGTTTGGGTCTGGAGCTGGTGCCCAAGTGGCAAAGTGCTCTGTGCAATGAGCTGCTCCCTTGCATCACACAGGCACCTCTGGAAACACCATCCAGCATGGTCAGGAGCAGGAAACCCTCCACCCTGGTTATGCTCATACCTGAGGAGTTCTGCTGGGGGTGGGAGGGATGTGCATGAAATGAATCCAAATGGATATCGGGGCATTGACTTTTTATTCTGATCTTACTCAAGTGGGAACAAAAAGTGTGTGCACCTTCTTCTCTGTGTCATGATGTAATGCTGTGTTTAGCTGATGGGGCTGTTTTTTACAAAGTCATTTTCTTTCACCAGTTGTTTTATTCTCCATTTGCAGCTCAGGATATTAGTGACTGCTGTAGTCAAAGCTGAAGATATTACCTCTCATAAATTTGCTGTGTAGGCTTAAAAATGACTGTATATTAAGTTAAACCTTTGCTCAAATGTTTTAAAAAGCACATTTTTCCAGCGTAATCAACCATTGTGTATCCTCTTATTTCACTTGGAGGTATCAAAGAGACAAATTCCCATATTGCTCTGTAATCCTGATCCTCAGCTTCAGACCTGGAGGTGAATCTCCAGAAATTCTCTCACCCCAGGTGCTGTCATAAGCTGTGGCAGCCTTTGGGCTGTCCTTTGGCAGCCACGGTGTGCAGCCAGGCCGTGAGAAGTCGGTCTGCTCCAAGGCACCGTGCTCAGATGGGGCACAGGTAGCTCAGGCTTTTGCATGGGAGATGGGGAGATGTAAACAAGGCTGTTGTGGGTCAGTGCAGTTCTGCATACTGTGAATTTCCACATCCAGCTGTCAGGAAGAGTTAACTGTGAAGCTCTGGAACATTTTTCTCAAGACCTAGCCAGCCTGGTAAATTGTGAGATTGCATCTGTTTCCATTAACACCAAAACAAAATGACTTTCACATTAAAACTAATGAAAACATGACTCAAGGGTATAACTAGCAATTCAAAACCTAAAGAGAGACAACCAAATTAGATTTTTTTTTTAAACATTCCTAGTATGAAGAAGCTAAACTTAAGATTTTGGGTGTTAACTTCTCATTGCTAGGTTCTCAGGATGGCAATTTCCTAGATGGGTGATTTTATTG
>VYZU01080222.1:3644-18894 GCA_013401355.1 Ceyx cyanopectus
CCTAACCCTAACCTTAAACCTAACCCAAATTCTAACCCCTAACCCTATCACTAACCCTAACCCCTAAGCCTAACCCTAACCATAAACCTAACCCAAATTCTAACCCCTAACCCTAATCCTAACGCTAACCCCTAACCCTAACCCCTAACCCTAACCCTAACCCTAATCCTAACCCTAACCCCTAACCATAACCCTAACCCCTAACCCTAACCCCTAACCCTAACCCTACCTCTAACCCTAACGCTAACCCTAACCCTAACCCCTAACCCTACGCTAACCCTAACCATAACCTAACCCTACCCCTAACCCTAACATTAACCCTAAGATTTCCAGTCTCATGCAGATGCTGCCTTCTTCAAACCAGGAGCGGGGGTTTATACGGATATAACGTGCAACCAGGGGCACTGGTAACATGTTCAGAACTGGGATCTCTTTCTCACTGTTTCCTTCAAAAATCTGTGTAGGCCAAGCACAAAAAAAAAACCAAACCAAAACAACAAACCAGATCAGATCTTTGAAACTTCTTTTAGCACTTCTGGCAATAGAAACAAATGAAGTCACCTGGTACAGCCCCAGGTTGATGGGTGGCTCAGGCCAGAAGTGCTCTTTAAAGAGCACAGGCTGCCCATGTCCCTCAGAGAGGGGCAAAGGAACCAGAGCTCCACAACCTCTCTCCAACAAAAGGCACCTCATGGGCATGAGATGTCCAAGGGAATGGCAGACCAATGTTAACCCTTTCATGGACCAGGCAAAAAGAAACATGCCTCATCACAGGCAAGACTCCTGCCAGGGTGGCATTCACCTCCACAGGCCAGAGATCTGCCACATCAGATACCCTGGGTCCCTCTCTACAATATGGGATTTGCTCTTGAGAGAATGACGTTGCTTTGTGATCTTACACTGACTAATCTGGCAAATCAAAACTCTGTATGGACAGCCCAAACTTTTCCAGCTATGCTCTAGTTCAAAAGCATCTGTTTTGTGATACTCACCACATCTCCGGATTCATTTCTGACAGCAGTCCAGGCATGACTGTCATTGCTCACCAATACTCTGTAGGAGGTCACCCAGTTACTCCTTAAAAAAGGCATAAAGTATCTAAGTTAGTTGTCATTTAGAATGACTGCAAATTGTGTTTAACTTAATAAGCCTCATAAGACTGCTAGCAATGGAAATCCCACTTGGCAAACTCACGTCAACACTTGGCTGAAAAAGTGACATGCAAATCAAGATTCAACAGCTAATTACAAGAAGCCTAGAAAAGAGAAGCAAAGAGAAAACCAGAATAAAATTAGAGGATTCAAGGAAGTGAGGGATTACTGCTCTCCTTTCCTTTTATATGCACAGTTTAGGATAAAGGGCTTATCTATAACAGCTGCATCCAGTGTTCAAAAAATTCTTACCTTTTCAGCTACAGAATATTTATTATTTCTGCTGTTATTGTCAGAGGGGATGGAAAAAGATAGCAAACCCTCTAGAAGGAAAAGTCCATGAATTTCAACCAGCAAAATTTCCATTTCTTCCAATTCAAGAATGACAGGAGCCTGCATTCATTCTTGTATTTATTAGCAAGAGATGGGACCAAAGAGACAATTCTGTCTCTACACAGCAGAGTCCAATTGATCACAGTACTAGTGCACTGCTACAACACCCAGATCAATCTTCAGCAGGCTGATCTTTCCTGTGGCCTGTCACCTGATATACAGCAAAATCCCCTTTGGTCTAAAAAAAGCAAAAACTTCATTTGTATTTCAATTGTGCCTTGTCTGTATTCATCTAAAGAATTGTATGAGAAAGAAAATGCTGTTTCCTATTTTCTGAGAATAGCTAAAGCTCTGTAGCTTTTATACTGTTTGGGCTTTCCCCATGGTAATAATTACAAAGCTATGGAGAAGGTAATGCCCTGACTCTCCTCTTATATTTGTTGGTTTGAAAGGCAGCAACAATTTACTTTTTTAATCTAAACACCTTCCTGACTTCAATAGGCAGTGACATGGAGGAGAGCTGTGGCTCTAGGTGTGTCTCTGTACTGTGAAGTCAGTCCAGGATGATTTAATTCTATTTTCATGTATATAAACTGATTGTGTGTAACCAGCAGTCCTCCAGTGCAGTCATACTTGAACACAGATTCTTAGCTAAGCTACACAGGCAGAGTGCTGGGGATGAAACCAGGGTATGGAGAGCTCTTGAGTCTAGGAGGAAGAATATGGACAATTGGGTCAGTTATGGGAGAAGCAGCATTTATGGGGATCAGAGGTAAGGGAGTACCAGGAAGGACAGAAACACCTAAGAACAGCTTCCCTTTATACTATATCCACACAAATGCAACTTTGCTTTTCTTTTTAAATTAACAAATAATATTAACAAACTATCTACGACACACACATTGGCTCCACTGTGTTTATGTTTCAAGGGCCAGACCAGCTTTCATACATTCACTGTGGGAGTCTAGCTGGAACAGGAGGAAATTAATCAGCCACAAAATCATCACAAGTTCACCCAGCTTCATCTTTTACAATATGGTGGCCTTCAAATAATAATTAAGCCAACGCATGGCAGCAGAAAATGGTGAACTTTAGATTTCCATCTGCTATCTATCTTCTGAGTAACAGTGGTCCTGCTTAAAATATTCAAACTGATGTCCAGACTGACAGACACCTAAAATCAAAGATTAAGTAAAGATTTAGAAAAGCACTTCTGTAAGTACTAATATCCCCCAAAAGTGAGATTTCGTGTGAGTTTGAAAATATGACTGTACAAACCCAGCTCTGTTTTACACACTAAACCAGTCCTTTGTAAGCCTTCCACCAGATTTCTTCAAAGAACAGATTTTGCCATTCATGTTATTTTAAATGGAAAAATCTTGACTACTGCCAAGCAGACTGAACTTCTCATTATTGTAATGAAAAGATTAAAACATCTATCACTTGTAATTTGTACTCCAGAGGTCGCTTCCAACCCCTACCATTCTATGATTTTAAGGTATACACTACTTCAATGGTTGCTAAACAACATCAACAAGCTAGCAGCACTCTGAAAATACTAATTTCCTGCCTGTCAATGGAAGATCTCCTGAGGTAGGGGATTTACAGGAGATTTGTGAAGTGCCATTCTGGCATCTCAAGCCTTCATGGCTGCAAAATGATATATAACAAAATAGTTAGTGACTTCAACACGTTTTATAAATTTCTACTAACTCTTGTAAAGAACTTTTCTTTCTTCCTTCAACCTCTCTGTGATCATAAGTTGAAGGAAAGCAGATTTACTACTAGCAAAGATGGAAATTAGGAAATTGGAAATGACCAACATCAAAAGTCCAGGAAGAGGAGAAACAGCTTTTTCTGACCACAAAACAGAAGAAAAACAAAGACAAAACCAAGCTTAAGAACAATCATAGGTTTGGTGGTAGAGTACATCATCAGTGCACATTTTTATTTTGTTGGGGGTTTTTGTGGGGCTTTTAAAAATATTCTTGGCCATTTTTCAAAATCAGGTTAAGTGACCAAAAGAGGCAACATTAGAAACCAAATAACATCATTGCTTCTGAAGTATTACAGATTTTTTTTTCACTTCAGCTGCACAAATAAGATTAAGAGGGCAAACACCATACATACATATTCATTACTCTACACTTGGAAAATAAATCCAAATAGAATATCACAGTCACATAAAACCAAGACAACAGTGGATTTTCTTTAGCATTGAGAATTGTGTAAGAAAATCATGGCAAATATAGGAAGTTTTTAAAAGAACCACATCATTTTACTGGCATGAGAAAATATTGTTGCTACACTGATATTTCCAACCTAGGACTTTCATTTACTGTATTTTCATTATCTCACTCTCTCTTGCAAAGGTTCTAACTTCTCCCAGAAGAAAATGTAATCAGTTGTCCAATTAAAATACAAATGGGACTACATCCAGTCTTGGATATTTGCAATATAAAAGGACTACAGAGGATCATGGGATGTAATAAATCAGCTAAATATATTAGGTGAAATACCACATTCTATTAACTGTGCTTGCCTGTAAGGAATAAGCATCCACTTGCATATATATTGAGATGCAGAATAAAACCATCACAGATGACCAGATCCTTCTTCCACTGACCCAAAATGCAAACCCACCTCTAGGGCTTAAATTCTTCCCCCTTTTCTCCAGAGTCCAAAAAATAGGTCTCTGTCAATATTAAAAAGGCTGCTGTAAATTCAGATTCTTCTCAGAAATGTCATCTTCTGGTTTAAAGTCACATTCCCTGAGGTGAGGAAGGGGAGCTCTGCATGTACTCGTGTTCTGAGTATCTGGAGAACTAGTAGAAGGAAACTGCACAGGGTTTCTGACCAGGCAGCTGAGTGTCTTTAAATCTCAGGTATTTCTACAGACAGAGACCAGCAGAAGAGCAGACACACACTAAATCTTCTTGAAAGCTGCAGATTTTCTATGCGTGCAGCAGAGGTCTGATGCTTGCAGGAAGCAGATGGATGTGTTGCACATGCTCAAATCAGCAGCCAGTCTGTTTATGGTAAGCACAGTGGTTCCTGGAATTGAAAAGTTTCATCTATACTTGGTGCTCAAGTTGTTCATATAGACACAGGAATCTAAACCTTTCAGGGAATTCCACCACAGAAACATGACAGCTAAAGCAAAGTCCCGTGCAAAGAGAAATTTCCAGTACTTAGGGTGTCCTTACTGTTCTCTAGAGAACCTCTTCTGAATTCACTCCATAAAACCTCCTAGGACCTATTATTGTCCTCAGTTGGCTTTAGAGAGTCAGGGCAACATAATGCTTGGAAAGTTCCATGCCATCACTCAGAAAAGAGTGTGTTAATTAACAAGCTCTTTATTGGCAGGAAGCAAGGCAATACAGAAGTTATTGCGTGACAATCTCCAAAAGCATCTGAGGTTACCTCGAGCTCATCATACTCTAGCACAAAGTGCTGCTTACATGACTGCTTCATGAATCTCATCAATACTAGAAAAGGATCATAAGACACAGATTTGACAGGAATAATCTAGATTCAGTTGCTTCCCATCATCCTTTGTAAAATTTGTGCCAGTCTTATCTCCTCAGGAGGAGCCCATCTGAAAAAATCTCAGTATCTATTGCCAACATTAAACTATTTATTTCACATCAAGTGAATGCAAAAATCAAAATATGATTCAAATTCATTTGGTGTGCTGGATTTTAAAAATTATTATTAATTACTTGGGGTTTAACTGCAATGCACATTTGCTTTAGATAAGTCTTATTTGAACATCTTCAATTTTAAATTCAGTTTATTATGATGCATAGCAATGTATTTATTTAATTTTTTTTTGCTGGAAATAGACATGTTGACAGAATTAAGTGACTTCCCCAGGGACAGAGAAGAAACCTGAATCAGAGCAGAGAATTAAAAGCAGGACTCCTTCAGCCTTTGCAGGTTTCTGTCTGAAGAAGCAGCTTTTCCTTGGCTAATCACATTGAACTGATCATAGGGAAAAAAAGCACCAAAAAAAAAAAAAAAAAAGCACTACCTTTCTGCCTTACATTCTCCAATAAAATTAGCTTACTTTTCTTTTCTGTATTAGACACAGATGAATCCCAGCTCAGCACAACACACAGGGAGTGCTAGAAGAGAAGCAGTGGAGGGATGCCAGACTTCTGACTGCCCAGCATCTAGCAGGCATTCAATATTTTCAGGCCAAGCCTCTGAATTATGGAAAGCTGAATAAGCAACAATGAATTAAATCTGATTCTCTTATCCTAGTCCCTAAGGATGCTTTTTGTTTTCAGTAAAACCTCACACGATTTAAGAAAAACTGGTCAGGTGAGCAGGTGCTGGTCAGGAGAAGCTCAAGCCCACAGTGGCAGAGACTAGCAAACGATGGCAGAGTTCACACTGGCACCATCCACAATGGACCAGGCTCCAGCCGTCCATATTATTCTTCTGCTGTCATGATAATCTGATTTATCTGCATTACAAACCCCTAAAATTAACAGAAAACTGAAACAGACAGGCATACAGATATATATATTTCAATATTATATAAATTCACAAGCCAAATTATTTGAAACAGAGGAATCTTTATACCACAAAATGCTAAGCAAACCTTAGATTAAAGTACTCATGCAGCAGAACCAGCATGCTAGCAAATAAATGGCTTTCACTTGCAAAAGTAATTTGTCATCTCAGTCAATTACATGTAAATACATTAATATTAATGTTCTCTAATAATATTTATGGTGATCAAATTTTAAATTCACCCACTAAGAGTTTCCAAAACAAGCCAAGTCCAAAATGCTCAGGGTAACCACAGGTAGCCCAGCAAGCTTTACAAACTAATTAAAATAAATATGATTTAAGAGCTGGAGCTTGACTAGCAAGCAAGGGTATTTTTTTTAATAATTGAGGTCTTTGAATGTTTAATTTTTAAAGTTGCTTCTAACTGACTTCTATGAACATACTGATATGGAACTCTTTAAAAGCCCTTAAAGAAAAGCTCAGGAGCAGAATTTTTCTTGCTCAGAGTAAATTAAGTACAGATTTTTCAAAGCTCTCTCCTCAGTGAGGAGTTGGGGTTGCAGAGGCATTTCCCACCCAGCAGCTGCCACTTACAGAAAGGTTTGGAGAAGACTTTAATCTTTGACTTTCTAGAAAACCCAATGCCAGCTGTGGGTGTTCCCTTTTGCTGTTGATAGTAAAACCTGAAGATGCCAAGCCTCCTATTTGGGGTCAAAGCCATCCTCTTCTCCAAAGATTATGGTCTTACACCTGCAATTTCAGGCCTCTCTTTGCAAAGAGACCTGCATGTGTTTCAAATTCTTCCTACCCCAGACTTTCCCCTTTTGCATCTTCTGTGTCTGCTAAACACCACCAAAAGGTGATTTCTCCCAAACCTTCTCTCATGGCATTTTTTAATCTTCCACACTTGTTCTAGCCTATCACACCTTTGTGAATCAGTCACGAATTTGAGGAGAAAGACCTGAACTACACAGGCACCACCTCACTCCATCTTTTTGTCTCCTTGCTGTGAATATTAAAGGAATGGATAATGAAAAGCTCTGACAGGACCCAGCAAATGCTGCCATTTGTGTGCAGAGCTGTGAGCACATTTAAAGTCGTGCTGAAGGGACCTCACTGAGTGCACACAAAGCTTTGGTGGTGCGTGAGGGAGGGATGCTGACTTGAGAAGGCTGTGTGGGACACAAGTGGAGGGGAACTGAGCTGCTGCCTGATGTCCCCCTCACCTCTGTCATCCTCCTTGCAATGAGTCATAATGCACATGCAAAATATACACATCAAGGCTGTGGTGAGTAACTGTGAGGAGTCTGTTGCAGCAGGTGCCTGTATGGATTTGATGGATCCTTTTCCTAAAGACTTCAGCTCACTTGATTTCAAAGCACCTATTGTAGTCCCTTCCATGAAGGTTAAAAAGCTTTCCTTCTTCTGAATATCCCTGCTGAGTCTTGTTGTACAAAACAGGTTCTCTACACACACCACAACCCTTCTGCAGTCACTGTGCTGATCAACCTCAGGTTGCTCAGAGGGGTAGGAGATGCCCCATCCCTGGCACCATCCCAGGTGAAGTTGGACAGGGCTCTGAGCAACCTGCTCAAGTTGCAGATGTCCCTGTTCCCTGCAGGGGGGTTGGACTAGAGGACCTTTAAAGTTTCTTTCCAACTCAAACCATTCTGTGATTCTATGAAACAGTCTATGACTTTAACCAGACAGGATCCCTCATGGGATGGCAGTGACCTGCTCCCTCCCAGCACTGCACAGTGAGTCACAGAGCACTTGGCAAGAGTCATAACTGGAGCAAGAGCACCATGACAAATCATACCTGCAACAGAGCATCATCAGTTTTGACATTTTTGTCAAAGAAACTTGTGAAAGTCTAAATACATTTCTGGGTGTGCTGTCAGAACTCCACCTACACAGGATCATCTGAGCTGGTCAGCTCCCAGCTCCCCAACTCTGGGAGCGGATGGTAAATGTTCATTGGTAGTGAAGAACACTGTACCAAAACCCTGTGTAGGGCACAAGGAGCAAGGTGGAAGATTAATGTGGCATGGGGATTGAAGTTAAGCAAATACACGGAGAACAGTCAAGGTTGAAGCTGCTAAAGGCTGACTCTGTGCTGCAACATCTGAAAGCCTGTGAGATGGTTCCACCAAGCCAGAGTTAAGGGAAAATAGAATTAATTAGGAAAACCAACCATAAATACTAGTATAGTGTGTAAGTAAGGGATCTTAAAGATTATCCACTTCCAAACCTGCTGCCACAGTCAGAGGCACCTCCCACTAGACTTATATCTTATCGCTGATTTCAAAAGCAGCATTGCACTGTTGTATTTGGCCCTTCTTTGTATGTACAGTGCAAAATTCTGCTTGCTTATGTACTGTCGAAAAAAACATCCATGAGTAACCACTACACTGTCTCAAATACTAATGGAGTTACACTGAAAGGATTATCACTGCTCTATATACTCTTTTTATTGGACTACTGAAGACATTGACATGATTATCTCTCTATGAAGCCAATCTTACTACTGAAACCAGGGGTTTTATGCCATGACTAGTTGATAAACTGAGGAAGAAGCAAGGAATTTCACCCTCTTGCAAGCAAGGAAGATTACCAGCTTGGAATCCTCAATGTGCATTAAGGCAAATCTCAGCTCCTGGAAGAATTACCAGTGAGTATAGCAATAAATTGAAATTTGGCACACTACATTCATTTTGAGACTAAAGAAAGAGCAGAATGTGCACCACCAAAATTAGAAATAAGTAGCTGCACTGACCTAAATTCATCCTCAACTTGATATCTGGAAGGTACCCAGCTTGCTACAGACCTACAATTCCCTAGGGGAAGATTCTCAAGAGGGATGCTGGGACATCATGAAAGGCTACAATGCCCACAGAAAAGGCTGAAAATGAGTGTCTACTATAAGGAAAACTGCAAAATTGTTCTCCTGTTCAATTACAAATATCTTCAGTAAAATCATGATCAGACAAAACCAAATCTGCTGGATAACTGTTATCCCTAGAGAGTAACACACGGAAATCAAACAAATGGCATAGTAGGGAGTATGTAATGGTGTCTACACCAGCTTCTGGTTAAAACAGAAAAGAATATGCATGTCAGTTTAGAAGTAATATATACAAGTCATGGTAATTATTCTTTCCAGCCAGCAACATCATTGATTTGTTGTCTCCTCTAACCAACTAACCTTTACAGGGCTGTTGCAGGTTTGCAACTAACCTCTACCCAAATTAGACTTTGAAAAATAGCCACTCCCTCATTTTTTTTTTTATTCAAGACAAATATCTTGCATTAAATAAAACCTGTCAATGTGTTCATGAGGCTGAAAGGTCTTAAAATATACTTGGAAGTAAGACTATTTCATTCCTTTTTTTTTTTTTTCTAGAACATTTCAGAATTTTACCTTTGGAATTTGAGCATTCTGCAGATATTATTTCACCCATGATTTTTCTTACTGTTGGCATTTTGTTCTTCCATGGCATGCAATGATAGTGCATAATTTAACCTGGTTGAAAAATTAGTTTTAACAAAATGCATCAAGCCACAAATACATCTTACTCACTGAAAAACAGCATTTTCTTCTAAAAATAAAAACATCCTCTGCCTTGACACATCCTGAAGCTCTTTAAACAGAATCAGTGTATTGACTCTTAAGACATGTGGGTTTTCTCTTGCTACAAAAGGTGGTGCTGATTTATCAAAAGATAGTTTGGGTTGTGGGAAACATGTTTCCTGTGTTTTTTTAAAGATTTTTGCCAAACTAAGAATGATTAATATTTTCTTTCCCTCTGTCAAAAGAGAGTGCATATTTTAAATGATCACATCATTGCTTTAAATATATGGCACAATTCCACAGTGATGCTCCCAGTGTCCCGGCTCAACTGCCTAGAATGATTGTTTAAAGATGCTTGGTTGTATTGGCAGCAATATACAGAATTACATACTCTCTCCCCCAAATATCCAGATATAATCCCTCCAGCAGACCAGTTATGGCACCATCCACCTCTCAGAGGAGGACGCCTTTCTAAGAGGTCATATCACTCACACAACTTTTTCAAGCATGAGAAGGCAAACAAAGCAGCCCTGCAAAGAGATGTCACTGATGCTTATCAGCTACTTGGATATTCATAGTGAAGCAGTGTGGTAAATGCCCAGAGACACTGACCTCCAGATGTTCTTGGTTCACAATGATATTCTGCCCACACTGAAGGTGTTAGAGCTTTGATTCATATCAACCAACACTTGCAGCACTTCTGAGTTCTGGATATATTCAGTGTAAAAGAATCAGAAAAAAAAAAAATACTGGTTCTGGCAGCTGGGCCCCACTTTATCTGTGAAATTCAACATCTCCAGATCTTGGATAATCTAAGCAGAGTTTGCCATTTACAACAGTAAGACACCACTCTGTCATGGCTTCAGGGCTCCCAAGAACAACTGCAGTGCTGAACAGCAACAGCCCTCGAGTCCACGTGCTTGCTTTGACTGGCAAAAAAGAAGAGACTGCTCAAACTCTGGAGCTTTTGTTCAAAGCCTGTTTTCGCTTGTTAAAAGAGGAAAAAAAAGCAAAGCATGAAGGTTTGATTCCACGTGACTATCATGCAATTCACAGCCAGGCAGTTTAAGCACAAAATTTGACTCAGAAGTGTTTTTCTTTGTAAAAGGAAATGATTAAACAATTCAAGTATTCATTACTAACCAAGCATGATTTCCTTCTTTCTTTAGTCAGGTCATCTGTGCTTTCAAGAGCTATTTCTGCAGCTTGACCTCTTCCTCCTCAAGGCTCTCATGTCTTAAGCACAGGCAAGCAGAGCCAAGGCCCACAGAGGGACAAAAAAAAGAAATAGCAACTTTCCAGAGGAATAGCTAAGGTGAAGAAGTTCCTGCCAGCTTGGAAAGTGACCTTCCCATGCATTTGTGTGTTCTTTTCATTGTGTCAAGTCCTTCAAATCCTCCTTGCCTGTCAAACTCAAAACAACCCCCAATAAGCAAGGCTGGATGGCCTACTGGGTCAAGAGGGAGATCAGCAAATCCAGATCCCAATTGCCAGTGTTACTATGAAGGAGCAAAGAGTTACCTCCACCACCACTTTACTGGTTTTGGCTACAGCATCAGACATAAAAGCAGAATCAAAAACCAGGCTGCTAATAACTCAAACATTGTAGCCCTGCAGTGAGGGACAAAGTTATTTGATGCAGGATTCAGCAGGGTGTCCTCGCCTGCCCTTCCTTGTCGTTTTACACATCCTCATTAATTCAGCAGCAGGAAGATAAAGGGATTGGGACAGGCAAAAATCTAATCTATTGCAGAAGCTCAGAGAGGACTTTCAGTGAAGAAGTTTTTCTACTTTGGTAAAGTTTCTTGTTCAATACAAAGAGTAGAGGAAGGGAAAAAAAAACCCATCATTGCTTTTCTGATTTTTTATCACTATCACATAATAGCCTAGGTGAACTTAGCATATATCCTAGTATCTTAATCTTTTTTAGATACAACTGGGAACATCTCCAAGGCTTAAATAAAAATCTTACCTTGGCAGGCCTTTTCTTTTAATACAACACAGATCAGAGGGGTGGTTTTTGGCTCTCCCACCTGAAATAAGCTTATTCTTCAATATATGCTTTTATTAGTTCTGAAAGCACTATATTCTCATCACATAACTTTGTGAAGCTGGGAAGGTGCCTTGGGTAACAGAATGGCACCTTTCTGTTAAAACTTTCGTATCATGAATAGTCCTTTTTGATACCATCACAGTTAGTAGCCAAGTATAAGAGAAGGAAACTAATGAGTCTCCTTCACTTCTAGTGCCCACTATAGCAAAACAGCCAGAAAATAACCTGCCCATGCCAGTTAATGTCCTACCAGCCTTTTCTCCTTGGCTGGCTTACAAAAGCCTATTCACTGTATGGAATGCCTGTGACTACAATCAGGTCTTGTCTCCTGAGTTTACCATGAGTACCAAAGCTTCCACCAGTGCTTCCGAATCCCACCCTAAATCAGCTTCTGCTCTGAGCTACTATTGTCTGAGGTCAGTCTCCCTTTGTGTAGCTCTTCTCCATACCAGGATTTCATTTTGCTTTTCATTTCTGTTTCTTGACTGCTGGAGGAATTGGGGTAGAAAGTCATACCGAGATCATCTTTCAGATGCAACAAGAGGATTAATTCAGAAAGCAGCATCTGACATTTTCCTGGGTAAGATATTCCTAGGAGATGAGACTCTGGAAACCTCAGAACTCTACTCTTGGCCCAGATGAGGGCTGTGTAGATCAGTCTAACCCTTTTGAAAGCATGAACATCTACTTTAGTAACTCAGGGAGTATAAAGTTACTTTTCAAATCTAAGGACTTACACATGCAGAAGCAGATCACACAGGCAACACCTACACTGATTTTATCTGTTCAGTCTGATGACAGGAGAGAAAGAATAAGGTGGTGGACTCTAGGGAAGGCAGCCCACAGTTAAGACTGTATCAAAAGACAAGTTAGATGGAGGCTAACTTGGGGTCTCCTAGAGCCAACCCTGCTCTTGCTGCAGACCCTCAGGGTTCTACCCACCAACTCTTTGTAGGGGAAGAGGAAAAAGGCAAAATTCAAGAATTTAAAAATCAAACCAAAAAGGTGACTCTGAATGCAGGCTATAAATAGTGTCAAGTCCTGCTGTAAACTTGCAATAGAGCTGAACTAAAAATAGCACTATGACAACCTGAAGCAGTGCAGCACTGGCGTTGATAAGAACAGCAATGGAAAGAGTATGAATATAGAAAAGAATAAGACTTTGCTACAGTAATTACCTACCTAATACAGAACAATGTGGAATAAATATAGTATCTTATTGCCAAAAAGACTCCTACAGTACAGTTAAAAGAAATAAAAAAAAAAAACNAAAAAAAGCAAAGCATGAAGGTTTGATTCCACGTGACTATCATGCAATTCACAGCCAGGCAGTTTAAGCACAAAATTTGACTCAGAAGTGTTTTTCTTTGTAAAAGGAAATGATTAAACAATTCAAGTATTCATTACTAACCAAGCATGATTTCCTTCTTTCTTTAGTCAGGTCATCTGTGCTTTCAAGAGCTATTTCTGCAGCTTGACCTCTTCCTCCTCAAGGCTCTCATGTCTTAAGCACAGGCAAGCAGAGCCAAGGCCCACAGAGGGACAAAAAAAAGAAATAGCAACTTTCCAGAGGAATAGCTAAGGTGAAGAAGTTCCTGCCAGCTTGGAAAGTGACCTTCCCATGCATTTGTGTGTTCTTTTCATTGTGTCAAGTCCTTCAAATCCTCCTTGCCTGTCAAACTCAAAACAACCCCCAATAAGCAAGGCTGGATGGCCTACTGGGTCAAGAGGGAGATCAGCAAATCCAGATCCCAATTGCCAGTGTTACTATGAAGGAGCAAAGAGTTACCTCCACCACCACTTTACTGGTTTTGGCTACAGCATCAGACATAAAAGCAGAATCAAAAACCAGGCTGCTAATAACTCAAACATTGTAGCCCTGCAGTGAGGGACAAAGTTATTTGATGCAGGATTCAGCAGGGTGTCCTCGCCTGCCCTTCCTTGTCGTTTTACACATCCTCATTAATTCAGCAGCAGGAAGATAAAGGGATTGGGACAGGCAAAAATCTAATCTATTGCAGAAGCTCAGAGAGGACTTTCAGTGAAGAAGTTTTTCTACTTTGGTAAAGTTTCTTGTTCAATACAAAGAGTAGAGGAAGGGAAAAAAAAACCCATCATTGCTTTTCTGATTTTTTATCACTATCACATAATAGCCTAGGTGAACTTAGCATATATCCTAGTATCTTAATCTTTTTTAGATACAACTGGGAACATCTCCAAGGCTTAAATAAAAATCTTACCTTGGCAGGCCTTTTCTTTTAATACAACACAGATCAGAGGGGTGGTTTTTGGCTCTCCCACCTGAAATAAGCTTATTCTTCAATATATGCTTTTATTAGTTCTGAAAGCACTATATTCTCATCACATAACTTTGTGAAGCTGGGAAGGTGCCTTGGGTAACAGAATGGCACCTTTCTGTTAAAACTTTCGTATCATGAATAGTCCTTTTTGATACCATCACAGTTAGTAGCCAAGTATAAGAGAAGGAAACTAATGAGTCTCCTTCACTTCTAGTGCCCACTATAGCAAAACAGCCAGAAAATAACCTGCCCATGCCAGTTAATGTCCTACCAGCCTTTTCTCCTTGGCTGGCTTACAAAAGCCTATTCACTGTATGGAATGCCTGTGACTACAATCAGGTCTTGTCTCCTGAGTTTACCATGAGTACCAAAGCTTCCACCAGTGCTTCCGAATCCCACCCTAAATCAGCTTCTGCTCTGAGCTACTATTGTCTGAGGTCAGTCTCCCTTTGTGTAGCTCTTCTCCATACCAGGATTTCATTTTGCTTTTCATTTCTGTTTCTTGACTGCTGGAGGAATTGGGGTAGAAAGTCATACCGAGATCATCTTTCAGATGCAACAAGAGGATTAATTCAGAAAGCAGCATCTGACATTTTCCTGGGTAAGATATTCCTAGGAGATGAGACTCTGGAAACCTCAGAACTCTACTCTTGGCCCAGATGAGGGCTGTGTAGATCAGTCTAACCCTTTTGAAAGCATGAACATCTACTTTAGTAACTCAGGGAGTATAAAGTTACTTTTCAAATCTAAGGACTTACACATGCAGAAGCAGATCACACAGGCAACACCTACACTGATTTTATCTGTTCAGTCTGATGACAGGAGAGAAAGAATAAGGTGGTGGACTCTAGGGAAGGCAGCCCACAGTTAAGACTGTATCAAAAGACAAGTTAGATGGAGGCTAACTTGGGGTCTCCTAGAGCCAACCCTGCTCTTGCTGCAGACCCTCAGGGTTCTACCCACCAACTCTTTGTAGGGGAAGAGGAAAAAGGCAAAATTCAAGAATTTAAAAATCAAACCAAAAAGGTGACTCTGAATGCAGGCTATAAATAGTGTCAAGTCCTGCTGTAAACTTGCAATAGAGCTGAACTAAAAATAGCACTATGACAACCTGAAGCAGTGCAGCACTGGCGTTGATAAGAACAGCAATGGAAAGAGTATGAATATAGAAAAGAATAAGACTTTGCTACAGTAATTACCTACCTAATACAGAACAATGTGGAATAAATATAGTATCTTATTGCCAAAAAGACTCCTACAGTACAGTTAAAAGAAATGAAAAAAAAAACCAAACTAACAAAAAAAAATCAGAAAATCAAAT
>VYZU01080224.1:0-22500 GCA_013401355.1 Ceyx cyanopectus
TGGGTGGGTGGAGTGGTGGATGAATGGGTGTAGTGGTGGATGGATGGGTGTGTGTATGATTTTAAAAGTGATTTTTTTTGAAGGATCTGTTTCATGGCCCTCTCGTAAGATGAGTAGTTTTCATAGCAAATCTGGACGTTGCTGTCTAATGCAGGTTGCATGTAAGAGTGCTCTCCTTTAGTGTTTGCAGATAGCCTGTTTTCCCACTTTGTAGCTCACAAGATACATTGAACATGCAGATCCAAGTAACAGAAGCCTGCTCAGGAGATTAATATCATTTGCAGTGTATAATATTTTTAAATTATTAGCTGATGTTTTGGTTCAAGAATGGGCCAAGTCAGTCCTTCCTCTGTCAGGAACAGATGGAATGAGAAGTAGATTTTGGAAATCTTCTCGGGAGACCAACAGCAGACACATCTGAGTATTGATATAATCTGACATTTTTAATTAAACATGATGGGGTGAGATTTTCAAAAGTATCTAAGGAAATTAGGCACCCAACTCCTAATGAATAATTCCAGCCATGGATGCCTGTTTATGTCAATCTGCTAATTAAAGCACCCACAAACACATCTTCCTGCATTAGAAGAACCTGAAAATACCCTTCAACTTGAACACCAGAGGCTCAGTAAGTAGGGAAGACCCAAGTCTATCCTGAGGATGCAGGGTGAGGTGCCTCCAGTAGAGCTGGCACAGGCTCAGCTCTGTCTCAGAGCCAGGGCCTGGTGCACCCCCTGGCCTCAGTGCCCTCTTCTGAGCAGAAACTTCTAGTTTGCTGGGTTTTGTTTGGTTAGTTCTAATTTTTTTTTCCTTTTTTAGTAAAACAGCTGGATATTGTTCCCTCTGGGTGGGGTGCACGTGTGGCTGAGCCTCCAGCACACACACCTGATTCCATGGAAGAATGTGGAATGGAAATGTCCCTCCTTCAGTGTGGTACCTCAGGAGAGTTCATCTGGGGCTCTGGCTAGGTCATCCTGCTTCTCACACCTTGATTTCCTTCTGAATTCATGAAAATACCTCTGTTCTCTTAGGTAGAACTAATTCTTCCTTCATATGGCTATTCCTGTAGCCTAAAGTATTCCCTTTCTTTCCTATCAACGATCAGGAGCAGAATATGTTGCCATTTTCTGCTCTTATTTCTTGCTTTAACTCTTTCTTTGCAGTGATAGCTTCCAATACTTGTTCTCTCAGGGGAGAGTTTTCAGTTCTTCAGTAAGGTAAATGCTTTGAATTTCATCCCACGAGGAAAGGTCTTAGCTTCTTTGTAGAAGATAATGAAAAATCAGTATTAGGGATGGTGGTAAATGGCACCTTCAACAGGTATCCATGGCCTGCATATCTGCTAATAGCAGAGACCTTTCTGCTGTGCATCCCAGGACATTGTTAGCAGGAATCATTCATTCTCTTACCTTTCATTATAGCTACAAGACCTGAATTCTGATACCACTTCACATGAAAACTATTGGTGTTTCACTCAAGTTTCTCAAGGCAACGAGAGCTCTTTGTGTCTGCCTGGCACAGAGTTTTTAAGAGAATTACCCTGTCTTTTAAACAGTGATAAATTTCTGTATTTCAGTAAGAGAATTTACTTAACTCACTGACTTGATAGCAAAGTTAAGCAAGTTGGCCACGATCTCTCTTGTCGCCTTGTTAGCATGCTGGGCACGAGTAAAATACCATTTTACTGGAGCAGTCTTAAATGCACAAAGCATGTTGAATAGGCTGCAGATGGCCAGAGAAGAGCTGCTTCTCTCCACTTCTTGAGCACTTCCGCATTTCCTTTTTAAACATCTTATTGATTCTTCTTTCTTAAACAGAAAAGCAGCAGAAGATTAGGACAAGGTATGGCCAGAAAGCAAATAGGGGGAGATTGGATTTTAAATAGTCGGGATGTATTCCACAGTAAATAAGAATAAGCAGAATTAAATCCAAGCAAATGGAAAAGGTGGTGCTGACATACAAAATCCATAACTTCTTTCAATTTTCTGAATCATCCCACCAACAGTTATACTCCTGAATTGCAGAAATAAGCATGGAAGCCTAAAGGAATTTCAGAAAAAAAACCTTAAAGATTTCACCCCAAAGTGAAAGAATGGAAGAAAATAAATATTAGCTCTTGAAGAATAAAAAATGGAAATATTTGGGCAGAGCAGGAGAAAATGAACAGTTCTTTTTTAGTATATGTATTGAAGTTTATGTATATATGCAGACTCATCTAACACCACAAGAAGATTGTGAATATTTTGTTTGGTTTGTTTACTATTGAATTTTTGGAGGTTTTCTTCTGATAATCTGTTGGAAACAGCTAGATAAGGATTTCCAGGTGGACCAAGTTTTTGCCTTGTGTACATGGCAACATCCGCACTGGAGGATTTGTCATTAGGACTTATGAAGTCAAGTCAGTGGCCTTCTGTAAGGAACATTACTAAGAGGAGTGAAAACAATGCATCTTAGTAGCAAAAGATTGCTCTGAAGTCAATTTGCGTTTGGTTGCTCTAATTTTGCACGATCCATTCTGTTTGGATAGGACTGAAAGGGGTTTTTTTGGATAAGCATCACAAGTGGAGGTACCATTCCAGCCCTTCTCAAGACCTTCTTTGATTCTATTGCAGTCTCTTCAGAGATAATTGCTTTTGTGTTTTCTGAACACATTTCTGTGCAAAGGAGCTTTAGTTTTGAACACATTTTATTAGCTCCTTTTATCATGTCTTCCAGAGGAATGAGGAACAGGACTAGTTGTTTAGTGTTGAGGTTTCTCATTGCTCCTTTTAATCCTGGGAACAGTCACGTTTCAAGCTGCTTTTTGTTACACAGATTTATCCTTATTTTGTTCCACAGTCGTCAGGAGAAGTGCCTGTTTAACATTGACAGTGGCTTCAAGTACATTTCCATCTTGAATGGTGTTTCTGTTTATAGCCACCTAGGTGATTTGGACCAAAGAAGCAAAGGAGGTGGCATAGAAAGCTGGAAGAATGAACCCTGTTGTGCTCCTTTACTCAGTTCCTTTTTCCTGCACACTTTCTTGGACTCAGTTCCTTCTCTTTGTTCTCCCCCACATCCCTTCTCTTCCCTTGTAAATTCACTTGAATGGAGGTGTGTTTTCTTTGTAGAACAGCAAAGCACTTACAGATTGAAAGGAGGAGAGTCTGGAAAACCCATGGGAACAATAGTTACTTCAGGAAAGAATCCAGAACTCTCTGTGGTTATTACTACTGGTTTGTGCCAAGATCAGAACTGGTACCACAAACAAAAAAGACAACCTTGTATTAAAACTGGTGCTCCCCATTTACTGAGAACAGAAGTTTGGTTTTGTGCCATTCTTTTTTTTAAAGAGAATGACTAATGAGCCAGAAAAACCAGCTCTCCCATCTCCTGCACATACAGTTGGGTGCTGAGCTAGCTGTGGTTATTTGTGGCCTTTACGAGGCCTTTTATTAACTTCAGTTCATATCAAGTGGGGAACCCCATCACAAGAGCCTTGGCCTCAGGTAAGCTGCTCTTCTGCACGCTTCTCTCTTAGTCCAGGCTAAAGACAGTGCTCAGAGGAAGCCTGAAATCTGCTGTGGTCATGCCAAGCAGAGTGGGTTTTAACTTTGTGAAATGATGTGGAGGAGTTTGCACTCGGTGTGTGGGTAAAAAAACACCCTGTGTCCAGATCTGTCAGTTTCAGAAGCACGAAAATCCTTTAAAAACCCAAAGCTTTTGTCTGTTTAATCAAACTGTAAAGGTTTAGAATAGAGTTGAGCTGGAATACTGTCCTTTTCAGCTAGTTGCTTAGGGAACCATCAGACAGAGATAGTGGTGAGCAGGACCCAGAGCTGAGCCAGCTCCAAAGTTCTAAATGAGAGGAAAGTCTCAAGTTTTACACGTGACCAGATGAATCAATCACTGCCCGGTGCTATTTTTCCCTTCCAAGGTTTGTTTCCTTTGGTTTGGTTTGGTTTGGGAGGTTAGGAGCCCTCAGCACGTGTGTGCCTGTGTGTCTTGAGGATGTGTGTCTGTCTGTGCCCTGCTCAGCTGCTGCTGTAGGTTCCCAAGCCAGCTCTGCAGAAATCCAGCTGCTTTGGCACTGCCAGCCTCCAGCACTCCAGGAGGATGCTTTCCTGAGCTGCCTGGAGACAAGGAGCCAATCCAAACCATTTCCCTTTGTAAGGTTGGCCTCGGCCAGTGGAGGATGGCCTCCTGCCTATTGTCATGGTAATCACCCATTGTTGTTTCAGCCTTGCCTGGTGCAGGCCCTTTTCATGGAGTCCACACACCATCCCCAGGCTGGTGCTTTTGTGGTGAGGGTGTAACAGCGTGTCCATTCACCTCCAGCAGGCTCACTGGTGGCCACTGATGGCATGGGAAGTAGTTAAGAAGCTCTTGGCAGCACCCAATTCCTTCTTTCCTCAGCAGGTGCTCAAGGAAATTGGATCCCAGGCACAGAGGGGGTGACAGCAACTCCTCGGTTTAACTCCAAACTTGTGACTTACTACTGCTGTCCTAAAAATTCTAGGTGTGGGGTGGAGGCTGCAACAAAATCACTGCATTTCAGAATGCACCAAAGTACCCACATCTTACTTCAAAAAGGTGAAGAGGAGTTTGGTGGAGTGGGACTCTCAGTGCTAATGGCTCTGGGTGATGCCCGAGCTGGTGGCCAGCACACAGACATCTCACACTCATCCTGCTGCCACCCCCTCCAGACAGGCACAGGGCACAGACCTGCTCTGCCAGGTGGCCAGTGTCGCAGCAGGAGTTACTCTCTAGGAAGCAGTGGGGACAAAAGGCCCTTTTTTTTCTAAATTGCCCATCAAAAGATGCCCATTTAGGGAGCAGGTTTCCCACTGCACCAAAGCACCCTACTCCTGCTCTAGGAACTGAAGAGTTTTTCAAGTGCACAAAAGCTCAGCATGTTTTTTATATTTTGCCTGACTTGGATGTCAAACTTGGCAACGTGCATTTTAATTTCTACAGGTGTTTTATTGGCTTTTTTTCCTGTCGTGTTGCACAAGTGCCCACACCACTGTCAATCTGGGTGCAAAGCCCATTTTCCCTGTTTGAATAACTGGCTCATGAAAGTCCCTCCTCACTCTGCCTCCTGACTTCTGTATCTACAGACAATACACACCAGGTTGTGCTAGGAAACAATTCCTTGTGGTAATGCAGTTTCCCCAGGATTTCTGATGGGGGACCACTAGAAAAATAGAGTTTTTCCTTTTCTCCTTCACTTCCCTAGGTAACTCCAGGTGTTTTGCCTGCTGTGTTTTGAGTTTAACTGAAGATGGATTTTTGGGGGGGAAAAGTTGATTTTTTTTCTGGAAACAGAGTTACTTTTCAATGCCTTTTATTTCATTCTGCAGGAATTTTTACTGCAATGGGTTAAATGACACAGTCTGTTTATGGCTCAAGGAGTCATATTTTCAAGTAGCATCATTGGAAGTGTTTAACGTTGCAATGAACCATTCTCCTCCAGCAGGCTGTTACTAGGGGTTGTATTTATGGCCCCAGCAAAGCCCAGCCCAGTTCAGTGTGTTGTTATCCAGGTATGAGCAGAAAGGGCCTCGCTGGAGGGAGGTTGAAGCACATAACATGCTATATTCATGATCACTCTTGCCTTATGCTACAGTGCAGTTTTTTCTAATCTCTTTTTGGTTATTAAACAGAAAAAGACCTATCAGTGCATCAAGTGCCAGATGACCTTTGAGAATGAGAGAGAGATACAAATCCATGTGGCTAACCATATGATTGGTAAGACATTCTTTAAACTAGGCCACTCATGGGCTGCTTGTTTTTTGCTACTCTTTGAAATTCACTATTCTAATAACTTGTTAATATTCATACTGTAATTTATTTTTTTTATCTTTCAAGGAAAATGATTTTGATGTAATGATTCTTCACTTCAAAGCTTTTTAAATATGTGATTATAAAAGTGTTGCTGCTGAGCTTTTTTCCTTATCCTTTTGAGTCTTCATGTAGCATTTTCATTTATATTAAAATCAAACTTTTGACAGTATCTTCCATTTGATAGCATAAATTTCTCTCTATCCATGTAGAAAGTACTTGCCAGTTGTCAACCACTTAGGAGCAATTATGTTTCAATTTTGTATGTCATGACATTGAATAGATTTAACTGCTAGCATTTTCCCAGCTAAGTGTGGTGAATTCCTGAGGAACCCTGTCAAAACAAAACACTTACAGAGTTATTTCAATGGTTTTATTTCTTCTTTTTCCAACAATTCTGGACTTCAGAAAGTTGAACTTTTCAGAGATAGTTTTAAGCATCAGTGCTTGCTTCTGCTACAGTCCTGTCACCAGTGTTTGTACTAAGTGAGTTGCATTTCTGCTGCAGCTGAATGGTTCCTTTTCTGAGGATGCAAAGAAATGTTTCTACTGTCTGTACAGATGTTGTAAATGCTGGGTGAAGAGGTCAGTTTATTTGGATGCATAGACCACAGAGGAGTTATTACACGTGCCACCGTAGGCACATGTTGGATGAGATCCTTCAAGGACCCTGCATATGCAGCATTTATCTCTCATGAGCATAATGGTTTTCCTTCAGCAAGTCTGCATTTAGGAAACTAGTCTCCCATCAGTGCCTGTAGGTAACTCCTTTTTCTTGGAAGGGAGTTATGCATAAATACCAGAGGGAGAAATATGGACTGACAGTGTCTTCACACCTCCACCCCCAGATGTAAAATCTACCTGTCAGTCACAATCACTTCCATCCGAGAGCTAGGCAGGAGTTTGAAGTCAATGTCAAGCAAGTTAAGATGAAGATATCTAAAAATGTTTGCTTTTGTGTCAGGTGTTAATGTAATCTCTTGTTTGCAAGCCTGAAAAGTGAGATCCCTGTTAATTGGACCATAGTGATTTCGTGTAGCTCCCCCCTAGATTGTTTTTAAGAAGCCTGAAATAAAAAAGTCCTTAGGAAAGCTTAGCACTTGATTCAACTGAATTTGTGATCCAGTAGCTAATAAATAATTTTAAATGCAAAGTTCATGAGGTGCTGAATTAAGGTCCTGCTTGATTCAATTTGTTTTCCTTATGGAAAGATGAAATTCCTTAATTTTCCAGTAACTGATGTGTGAATTTTATTTATGTATATCCATGCTGTTTGGAATAATACAGCTCAGGGAAGGGGGAAGCACAGAAACCGGTAATACAGAGCCAGGCTTTGGGCATCAGTTCCCCAGGCACTTGGTCCCCCTCTCCCCAGGCCCTGGGACTGCTTCTGAGAAGGTCTTGCCAGTGGGTCTGGTAGTTGTTCTGCACTGGGGAGTGCTGAAGGGGACAGGAGAGGCTGGGTGTCACTGTTTCTCCAGCAGTAAATGCTGTGCAAGGCTTTTGGTGTCACTTTGCATCCTGCTGAGTCAGTACCAGTAAGGAATGATGGGTTGCCTCTCAGTACCAGTAAGGTGAGTGATGGGTAGCCTCTCATGGGGGGTCAGGGGGAGCTTGCCCTCAGACTGTGTCTCTTCAGGAGCTTGGGGTTTGACTCATCTCAATGAACTTGTATCTGTCTAAAATTAAGGTGTCTGGTTTAATAAAGTCATTGGGATGCTGTCTGGGGAAAATGAATGATTGATACCAATCTAAGATAAGAGTTTGAGCAGGATAAGCATTTCCAGGGAGAGATTTTTATCTCTCTTTTGAATTTGAAGTGAGCCAAGACAATGAAGTTAGCCTTGACATGTAATTTTTAGGTAAAAGAACCCCTTGGCTTTGATAATCCACGATCTCTCAGCAGCACTTTCTTCACATACTTTGAGAAACACAAAATCAATAGCTGAGATATCCTAAGCACTTGCTTACAGTTCCATTCTGCTCAAGTGACTGTCAACAAAGGAATCCCTGCTCTCTAGTAGCAACGCTTCTTAAGTATCAGTGTCTCTAATATGATTAAAAATTCAATTATTTCTTACACTGTAGTCTTAAAATGTTCACCCAGTTAAGTTGACTGTGACTGTGATTCCCTCTCCAATCTCTTGGCTCCTCAGCCTGAAGTCAGAGGCCCTGCTTATAATTCATGGAGGTAGGGGGGGTATTTTTTTTCAAAGCAGTAGGCAGGGAATTTCCAGTGCTTTGAAAAATTACCCTGCTGCACTCTAGCCCTTCATACCCTGTGCACAAACACAGGCACCCTGGACCCTGCCCAGGGTCCTGGAGAAGGAGCAAGATGGATCCATCCCCCCAGGAGGTAAATGGTAGATGTTGTGTTTCATTTTACCCTAGACCTGTAGAAGGTCTGCAGCAGCTGAGTGCCCTCCTCAGCTGGGTTAGCCAGGAAGGAATCTGGGTGAGAAATGTTTTCAGCCAGGGGGTGGAAGTTTTAGGCAGTTGAGGTCTTTGAAACCTTGCACTGATTGGGGCTCCTTTGAAACTTTTTCATGCCTGCAGAAGGGGATCCCCCTTTGAAACATTCACAGGCACTGGGGAGTCCACCTGGGACTGCATCAGAAACCTTCAGGAGCTCTTGCAGCCTCTGTACTCGTATCTTACCTCCTGTTGGGTTGACCTGGCAAGATTTAGAGCCTCTCCCCACCCCAGCGCCTCTGATGTGCATTCTCTGTCAGGGGAGGGTGGGCATGGGCTCTACAGGGGGCACAGAGGAGCCATGGCAGCAGCCGGGAGCACAGCAGTCTGTCAGTGCAGCCTCTCCCTGGTGACCCAGGGAGCTGCAGCCTCCACCGTGGGGCCTTCCCCCCGGGGCAGGGTCCCTGGCACTCCCCTGGCCCACACTGCCAAGGGAGCCCTACTCTGGGAACATCAGGATTTGGCCTGGGTTTTTCCCACTGGGTTTTTCAGGGTGCAGTAAGCTCCACAGATCTGTTGTTCTCCCAGCAGCTCAGGTCACCCAGTAGCAGGGGAAGGAGCACCCAGGTGTGCTCGGGGTGCCAGAGCTCTGGAACAGGCTGCCCAGGGGGGTTGTGGAGTCTCCTTCTCTGGAGACACTTAAGACCCGCCTGGATCTGTTCCTGAAAGACTTGGTCTAGGTTCCTGAGAGACTTGGTCTAGGTGATCCTGCTCAGGCAGGGGGGTTGGACTAGATGATCTTCTAGGTCCCTTCCAGCCCCTAATTTCTGTGATTCTGTGATTCTGTGAAGAGAAGTGGACACAGCGGTACTTCTGTCTCTTGGTTAAGTGGGGGATGGTTCCTATTTAATGTCCAAGGGAGATGAAAAATGGTCNCGCTGGGGGGCAGGAGGGGGGGGGGGGGGGAGCGGTGCTGGCCTGCTGCGGCCTGCGCCGCGTTCAGCATGAGGCCCTGTTTCTGCTGCGGAGCCTCTGGGGACACCAGGCTGTGCTGGAGGGAAACCTTCCAGAAGTCACATTGAAATTGTTCACTGGTCTGGTTCTTGGACTGCTGTCTGGATAAATACTTCCCTGCTTGATGTGATGGGGACAAACAAAACGCTGTGTTTGGAGCAAGGGGGAGAGTTTTGTACTGCCCTGAGCCTTAGCGTATAGTACGTGGTATCCGAATTACCTTTCCTCCCCTTGGAGGTCATGTTCCAAGTCCTGCCAGAATGAAACACAAAGAGGAGGGATGGCATCCATCCACAGCTGTGTTGTGTTCAGATCCATACAAGTATTCTAAAAAAAAAAAAAAAAAAAAAAAAAAAAAAAAAAAAAAATTCCAAANAAAGAATTCCAAATATAGCTTTGTTATTTAGTTAACGTTCAGAAATAACATTATATTCAAAAATAGCAACACAAGCTTGCTGCTCATGAGAGGTCAGACTGCATTAATAACTACAGAAATAATTTCCTAAAAAGCAGCAATTCAGAAAGAAAAAAGCTTTTATGTTCAAAAGAACTAACAGTTGATACCAAGCTCAGTGGCTGAGATGAAACCAGCACAGTGGTGAAGGGATTGAGATAATGCTCAAAATCAAACAGAAACCAGTATATTCCCAGTTACGTTTTTCTCTTCTGTTTAAAAATTGAAGCAGTAGTATTGTTTAATTTGGGGACTCGGTTTTCATAAATTCAGACCTTAAGAAAATTTCTGGTTTGTATATTCTATCAATAAAAAATCAGGCTCGTTTTGTATGGTCTTGGATTCAGTAGATGGTCTCTCTTACACTTTATATTTTGTATATTATAATATACAAAATAAAGTAGTCAGTAGTGGAGGAAGGGCAGCTTTATATCTTGTAAAATTAGACTCTTTCAGTGTATTTGGTTTAGCACAGTACTTGAATTCTAATTGATTTAAAGTTTAAGGGTGCTGTTTGCTAAATGCTTTCCCTTCCATTAAGGTATCGTCTTGACATTGTGTCCTGAGACAAAACTGTTGAATTCTTGAGGGAAACTCTTCAGGCCTAAGCACTAGTGTTAGTTAAAGCAGATACGTGGCAGCAATGATGATGACATTGTAAAGCACTATCTTGGTAATAGATGTCAGGCATGAAGGCAAATAGAAATGTGCCAGATTGGTTTTGAAGCATTAGATGCAAATTATCAACAGGAACATATTTCTGGACTCAACAGCTGAAAGTGTGAATTAATTATGGACACATTAGAAACTCAGAAATGTTTTTTTAACTTTGATGTTTGTAAAGCATATTCAAAGTAATTGCTCTTTTAATGCAGAAATGAAGGTACAACCTTCATATATTTACCCAGTGCTTGCTTCAATATCCAATTCTATGTGGACTTGCCTTAATTAACAACACGGACTAGACTTTCATTTTGCAGAGGCTGGCTATTGTGAAAGACTATTTTTAGGGGAAAAAAAGAAAAAGCTTCAGAGATGAGCAGCACACGTGGTATTATCCACAGGCACGTGGGGGCCTCAGCCCCAGCGCGTGCGAGTGCCATGGGCCGGGGACTTTGCCCGCGTGGAGCTCCTGGGCCCAGGGGTTTCCTTGCACCAGGAGGCCCTTGTGTTAGTTTGTCCAACTCTAAGCCTTGGGCTTCTGTTTTTCCTGGTAATTTTAGTATTAAGCTCTTGTGCAAGTAGTTGAATAACATGGAGAAGAGGGGATTGAATCCATATTTGATCCAGAGCTGAGGATGAGTGTCAGGAGGAGGGGCAGCCTCTGCTCACTGTGCCCTGGGACAGGACAAGGGCAATGGCTGGGAGCTGGAGCACAGGAGGTTCCAGCTCAACGTGAGGAGGAGCTTCTTTGCTGGGAGGGCCCCAGAGCCTGGCAGGGGCTCTCCAGAGAGGTTGTGGAGTCACCTGCTCTGGAGAGTTTCCAGCCCCCCTGGCTGTTCCTGTGAACCCTGTGCTGGATGAGGTTCTATTCCATGGGCTGCTCTGGCAGGGGGTTGGACTCAAGAGATCTCCAGGGTCCCTTCCAACCCTTCCCATGATCCTGGGATCCTGTGATTTGCTTACACCAGTAGGTCCTCCTTGTCTTAGTTTGTCCAGCTCTAAACCCCAGGTTTCTGTTTTTCCTGGTAAGTAGTTTTAGTGAGTAACATTGCAGTGAGTACAGTGTATAAAACTAGAAGTGTTTCGTTTTAAAGGGCATACTTTTTAGCAGTGTATATAATGTATTACTTAATTGATTTCTTACTTTGAAACTGGTTTGGTAACGTTACATTTTTACTCCCCCTTCCTTTCTAAGGCTGGAAAATTCATTACCCAAAATCCTAATAATGTTACCCCATCGTACTGTGAAGCTGTGACCTCCTGCAATTGTTAACCTTGCATATTTGTTCACACAGATTACTCCCTTTCATGAAAATGGATTTTGTTTTGCTTATTTATCTTCCAGGAAAGAAATAACATTTCCCTTAATGTATTCATTCACATATTCCTTTTGCATTTTTCATTTCATTTACAAGTTGGTAATAGTAGTTCAGTTTTCACTGACATTTTTATAGCTGCTATGACAACATCCCTGTTTTGCATGATACGTGCATAATGGGCTATGATCACAGCTTTACATTGCTTTCATTCTTCCTTAACTGTGTTAAGATTTCTTACAGCCTCCAAACTCAATTTTCATATGCAGTTGTGATTACACCTGTTTAAACATTTTCCTATTAGTTTCATATTTATTCATAAAGGGAGCAGTTGATAAAATACCTTTTCTGCAATCAGTCTGAGCTTTAAGTGTGATGCTTCTTCTAAGTTATCATTAGGAAGCACCTCCACCTATTCCCAGCCTTTCAGCACCAGTGAGGCAAAAGAAAATGCTGGTTTTCAGTAAACTTTGCCTCGTGCAGCAGTGGTTTCTCTGAAAGTGTAGCTTGTTCTTCTTTATTAATGATGTGAACCTTGAAAACTGTTGTATTCAATCCTGTCTATTTAAGAGTCTGCTGAGATGCTTTCTGCCTGTTTCTCAGATACTTCCTATGCATGTGGCCATGTGTCTCTAAGTTCACAAATAAATTCCTCTTTGCTAATCTTGAATCTGGAGAAGGAAGCAAGTCCTCACCGTGTGGGTTGTGGTTTCTCCTGGCACATGGCAAAATGGCTCAATTCCTTCCTCCTGGAGGACCTCTCCATGTCCTCCTTTTGAGGAAAAAAACCACCAGAACATTTCTTGGGGTGGAGGAGGGAGTACCATTGCTAGGCATAGACTTCAGACTTCAAGTAAAGAAGTTTCCAGGATGTTGATCTCCTTCTGTGGGAATAACACCTGTGCCATTCTGTCCTAAAAAATCTTGATGGGAGCTTATTGACAGATAAGAGAAAGCAGATCTTACCCCATTTCCCCTTTCTTTGCCAAATGGCTTGGAAACCTCGGGTATCAGCACTACTTGTGGTGAGTGACAGAAGGCTTTCTGTGACAGGCAGCTGAAAGGTGAGAGCTCCACGTGGAACAAAGGATGAATGTTCTGTGGTGCTGGAAAAACCCATACTGGGTTAGTTAGGAATTAGCTGGGGCAGAGTTAGCAAATACTCTTTTACCTCTTTGGGGAAACCTAGAGAGGTTTCCAGACTACTTCCAGTCATAGGAAAATGGGAAAAGAAAGTGTATCATATTAGTAAACTACAGTTGAATTCCTTTTCTAAGTATAAAGTTCTGGATTTCATTCTTTCTGAATATCTGGTCCAACATTCAGCATTTCTGAGCACTGGACCTAAAAGGTTTATTTTTCTTCTTTTTATTGTGGAATTACCCTCTGGTTTGGAATCAGTATGGGCACTGGTGTACATGTGCTGAACCATAACTCTAGTTATCAGAGAAAAATGGTTTGTCTATACCTTAAAGGTCCAGCTTTGTTCCTCCTGTTGACTTCAAAGAGAGGCAGTTGGCCCCTTGCCTTTAATTCTAGTTCAAACTAAACGACATCCTTAAACCTTGGGGAAGATTTAATCTAGTCTCAAGAACAAGAGGTTACCAGCAGACACAACCCTTAGAAAAAAAATCCTTGTGTTTTGTCATAGCTGGCAGCCAGAGGCAGCCCTGCCTGTCTGCTCTGCCTCTTTGGGTACAGGCACCTTGGCTTCTGGAGCAAAACCTTTCTGCCCCGAGGCTCCCTACGAGTAATACCCACAAAGGCAGCCCATGTAAGTTATTTAAATGCCTTTACTTTTTTTCCAGTGTTTAGAGGCTCCTGGCACAGATGAAGCCATTGCAGGAATGGTCTCTGTCATCTGCACCAGCCATGCAGTTTTTGTCACAATGTCCTTTCCATTCAGTGTGTTAGTAACATTTGACAGAGTTGGGCCTTTGGAAGAATCAGAAGGGTTTTAATGGAATATTTTGACTTGGCAGATTCATTGTGTGCCATTAAAAAATATTTTTATTTAATTAAATTATAAAAAAGCTTAACCATTCTCAACAGAGCCAATAAGCACTGGGTGATTGCAGAGTAAACCTAAGGAGCAGGGCTTCAGGTTGTCCCCACCAGGCTTCTCTGCTGCAACATCAAACTTCGAATTGGCAAATCCTCATTTTCTCAATGGGAACTTTTGTGTCCTGCCACAACTGAAAAACCCCCAACAAAGCTTGTGTCAGAATGCCATGGTTTTCAGAAGACACAGCTTCATAGCAGGCCAGAGTGTCCTTTATCTGTCAGTAGCCGGAGGAGGAGAAAGAGGAGAGGCAGAGACATCATCTTCACCAAGACGCCAACATCCCTCATTTTATTAATTTACAGCTCTTTTTATACCCTTTTAACTTCAAGGTGATTGGACAAGAAATCAGCCACCCCCTGGGGTGATTGGCCGGGGTGCCACAACACCCAGAGTGAAAACATCTCTCTGCTGTTTTACAAACAAATGCCAGCAAGGTCACAGCTTGGTGAGAACCTTCACTTTCCCACAGGAAGGAAAATTCACTTGCTGCAGTCTTTTAACACCCATACCAGAGCACCTCAGTGCTCATGGTGTTTGTGACCAACATGCCCCTCAGCCATTCTGGGGCCTGTCCTGCTGCCACAAACCCAGGCACAGATGGAGCAAATGAGTGCTGAGCGCAGGGAGCGGTTTAGCCTCTTCAGCTCCTGGAGGGACCAGCCCAAACCCATTCCTGGGGGTCCCTTCTTCTGCACCCCCTGAGCTGCTGGCATGGATGAGTGCAGAAGATGTCCCTGCAGGCAGGAGGTGCCCAGCTTGCTGCGGGTGCATGGGTGGCAGCCTGCAGGAGGGGTCATCCTGCCTTCAGAGCCACATCTCCTGTCAGCTGGTGGAGCCAAGGGCTTCAAAACCAACCACATCTTCTGAACCTTGTGTGTGAAGCTGTGAGATGTTTGGCTTGTGTGATGACTGTATCTTTGTGCTCACAGGCAGGTCTCTTAGGCTAGGCAGAGTTCAGGTGTTACTGAAGGTAGAGTTGGGGTGTTTTAAACAATCACCACCAACTAGCACCACTGAAATGTCCTCTGCTGCTGTACACATCAGCTCTTGCATATTACTGGGTATGGACAAGCATGTCTTAAACCCCATGACTGTGAGGTCTCTCCAGGAACAAATATTGGCAACACAAGTTAAATGGTGGAACCTTGTGCAATGAACAGGAACTGATCCAAGCTGTGATGGGTAGCGATGGCTAAAGTTGAAGGGAAGAAAGTATTCCAGTGACAGTCTCATTGTCTCCTTTTTTAACTTTTCTACTTAAGAATTTACTTTTTTTTCCCTTTTTCTTTATAAACAAAACAAAACAATTAAACCCACCACCACCAAAAAAGGTTAGAACAACATTTGATTTTTTTATTCAGTATTGATTCTTAAAAGAAAAGATTTGAGGGGGAGGGATCAGGAAGGAAAAGCAAAGTCACCCTCTCTACCCTTTAAGGTCTTTCAGAACTGTTGATACCTGTGCTTCCACTTTCCAAAGAGGATTTCCTTTGGAGCCTAATTCCAACACAACCAAATCAACAATGTCTGTCTTAAACCTGAGTGAGGAGCTTTCCAGGGATGGGGAGTTTAAATTATGAGATGTTAGTTGCTTGATTAGTTTATATTGTATTTGAAAATCTAGAGGGAGAATGTTGCAGTTTTTAATCTAAGCCCTTTAAAGTTCTATATCCTTTGACTTCGTTCAACAAAGAAAAAATTTAAAAATGCAATGAGAAAGCAATCTATAACTCTCCTCTTTTTTTTTCTTTGCAATTATAATAATTTGAAAATAATGGCCTGAAATTTCACTCTGTAGTTCTGTCAAATTTTTTTTTCTACTAGAAAAAAAAAAAAAAGCAGCATATTGTACTACCCCATAGTTATACAGAAATCCAATACTACCAAAATACTGAAAGTACCAGAAAAAATAAATAAATATTGGAGCAGTTTTAGAAGGAAAGCTGCATTCTTTTCTTATTTTCTGCTGCAACTTGTAAGGAGATATAGGTATATATATATTTTGTAACTGTCTTAACACTGTTAACATGCCCTGTGAGGGCATCTAATGCCCAGGTACCCATCATACTCTGATCATGGCTAGATTTTCCTGCCTCAGTGTTCATCTTTGGGTGCCAGAGGGCCCGTGTGAACTTGACGTGGGGCAAAGAGTTTGCCATGATTCAGGGGGGTAGGGGGCCAGGTTCCAAGTGATAGAAAGGTAGGGCTCTGTTATTTCTAGGAATATGACTTAATACTCTTCTATTATTAACACCTGAAAATATTGAGGTCTGTTTGTCCTTTCAGTGGAAATATTATTAGGCCACCAATGTACAAGGTGTAATTATATCTATCTTGCATCTTCATTCTTGTTTGAACATCACTTTCTAGAACTCCAGAGACCCAAAATACTTAGATTAAATGCACTAGTCAAAGAGTTTTCCCATTTTCCTAAGGCTTAAACTGGGGAAGTGGCTACCATTTGCAGGCTACAGTAAAAGCACATCATTGTTCACAACAATTTATTTGGACAGCTGTATAAAAATGGCAACACACTGTGAAATCCATTAACAGCAAAACATGTTAAATTCAGCAAAATGCATCTCATGTGGAACACTGAGTAAGAAATTATAGTCTCGAGTTTTACTAGCTGGTTATCAGAGTCTGTCTCCGATGATAGAAGTTGAGCTTTTTCCTTGTCTGCCTGTAATAACAGTGAATGCTGCACACTGGGCTTTCAAACTGGTGCCCATCTGTAAATTCCTGCCCCACAGACTCTGCCACCAAGATTTCCCAAATCTAAACAGTTATATCCTCAAGGAGCCTAAGGGGACAGTTCATGGAGCGTGTGATCCCACTCACTAGTATTGCTTGATTTGTAGGGGATGTCAGAGCTCAAACTGGGAGCAGATGGATACTCCCTCCCTTGTCTCCCTGCTGGTGCCAGCAAGGTCTGCAGTCTGGAGACCAGGGGTAGGTCCTTTGACTCACGTGGGGTTTCCACGGGTAGGTTTTGCTGTGCACATAGTTAAGACTTTCCAGGGTTAATCAAACAGCATTGACAAATTCAAAAACCCTCCTGCAAAGTATTTTGCATTTCCATTGTTTGACTGTGAGATGTTGCTCATCGAGATAGGATGCCATTAAGCATTCTGGCAAGAGGAAGGAAAAAAATGAGTTTACTCTTGCTTGGTAGAAAATGAAACAGCCATGTTAACTTTAGCTCTAATCATGAGATTAAAAGTCTAATGGGGAATGATATCATTTTCAGTCTTCAAAGCCAGCATCAGTGACCTTTGGAGAGTCTTTAACAGCCTGGTGATTGCTCGAGGATACAGAATCCAGTCTTTTCCTCCACAAGGGATTGAGAAGGGGATGGGTGAAGGTGAGCAAGCGCAGGTGGCCATGCTCTGGAGTGGGCTGGCTGGCTTTTGGTCACAGTGCCTCGTGAGAGGCTGTCCTTAGGCTTTAGTCAGGACCTCATCAGAGGCTCTGCTTAGGCTTTGTCCTTTGGCTTTGTCCTTAGGCTTTGTCCTGCTCTGCAGGGAGAACAGAAGCCTTGGAGGAGCCCCGGGACCGGGGGTGGCAGCGGGGCAGCCCCGCTGTGTGTGCCCGAGAGCTCTGGCTGGCTGGCCAGGCTGGCAGCATGTGGGGCTGGCTTCCTGCACGGGGGATGGGAAAGCCTTTCCTGATTCTTCCTCTGCAGCCACTGGGAGATAAAAGCCAGGACATCGGGGACTGCAAAGAGGGAGCCAAATTATATTTATAATATTAAAGTGAGTGCATTTGTGGCTTTGCCATTCTCCAGGGTTTTTCATAAGTAGAAAAACATGAATTAGCATTTTCCATTTCCATATATTGACTGGAAAAATAGCCTGCTCTCAATTAAGACCTATAGCTTTTGGGATGTATGCAACAATTTTATAAAATATTTACAGTGAAATTTGCATTTTACATGGTATTACAGTTTTTTCTTGGGTTTAGTAGAAAGGACTTAAGGCCTAAGAGAGGAAATCCATCCAAGGGACCAGAAGGGAAATCAATCTAAAATGAGATTGTTAGCATTCGCCACGAGGACTGTCCAGCGCCGTCGGTAATTACGGAAGGTCACACCCCCCCCCCCCCCCCCCNCCCCCCCCCCCCCCAGCTATTTGTCACCAGCTCTGCCAGGGCCCGGCTCCCTCTGCAGAGCCATCACTAGCCCTTTAAAAGTGCCTCTGGAAGCCATGGCAGCTTTGTGCTAGACAGATAAGTAGAACATTTTTTACCAAATGTAAATGTGCACTGTAAAGAACATAGCTATTTCCTGGATAATTTGCAGTTGTATATTTTATGTTAATTTCCCCGAAAATATTGCACCCCTGCCAGGTTTAGTAGAGGCTCACTGTGATATGAATAATTTCTAGCGAATCATTTTTTTTTCTTCATTTAAGATTTGGCACCTTTTTAAGATTTTAATAATAGCAACAAGGAGGAAGATTTAGAACAAGTGAAACATTAGAGCCAAAGAAATTCACATTGAGAGCTAATGTAAAATAGGAAGAATAATTACATGGAAAACAGTTTCCACAGATGTTTTTCCTTGTAATGTAATAACTATTTACTAAACTGTTTATTTTAGGCCCTTGGTTTACAATAAAATATTTATACATGCTCTGCTGTAATAAAAAAATATTGACAAAATACTATAGAGATTTTTAAAAGACAATTAGTATTTCTCTGTCTGGGAAGGGAGCACAAGAGAAGCAGCAGCAGCCCCTGCCACGCTGGCTGGGAATAGATCTGGGTGAGCAGCAGCAGCCCCAGTGGGTCTGCCAGACTGCAGCTCCATGAATGGGATGCTCTGGCCTCGTGGCACCAGAGGGTGACAAGGAAAAACAAGAAAGCTGGTGCTCTAAGGACTGTGCAAACAGACTTGCCACTCCACTGCAGCAAGGAAAATTTGATTCCATCCCTGCCACGTCACACAAGAAAGTTTTGTCTTGCCTCAGCAAAGCGTGCCATGCTGCAGGAGCAGATTCAGGTCCAAGCTGGCAGTCTGCTGGATCTTGGCTGTGGTGAAGGGGCTTCCCCAGGTGCAGGCTGTGGGGTGTCCACAGCACCCATCCCACCTACACCCCGCTGGCAGCCACTTGAATGCTGCAGCTTTGGGGATAGAGGGGGTGGCAGTGGGCTGGAGGAATAGATGTATTCCCACAGCAAAATGCCTACTGTTCTAGTCATGAATATATAGGAGAAATTTTATTTTCAGATGCCTGTGGCCTTACATTTTAAAATCCTGAACACAGGGTGTTATTCCACAAGGAACTTTGGGTCCTCTGCCTGCCAGTTTCATACCTCTTTCTTTGGAAGTTCTTGCACATCTTTCACTCAGCAGCACTGCTGGCACAGAGCAGCTTTGTACACAAGGAGGCCTCCAGGACACAAGAGGAGACACCTACAGTGTGATGGTACAGGCTGCAGTGTCTGCACGGGAGCACCACCAACCTGTTGGAGGGAACTGGAACCCAAAGCCTGAGTCCCAGCTTTGTGGCTGGCTCTGAAAGCCTGACATCTGGGGAGCAGGAAGGTTTCAGGGTCGAGATCTGAATCCGTATTTAGCTGTTCAGGCTCTGCTTTCCAGGAGACAATTCCCTTGTTTCCTCCCCAGCAAGTTGTGATCTTTAGCATGGCAGAGGAAACAGGGTAGCTGCCTCGGGAAAGAATGTGAACAATCAATTTAAAATACACCTACAAACACCCTTTCTTGATACAACCAGTGCCAGCCAGTTAACAGCCAGTGCTGAGACTGACAGTGCAGGGTTGTGTTGTAACTCTGCAGGGCTGTGTCGTGGCTGACTGTGCAGGGTTGTGTCATGGCTGATTGTGCAGGGTCGTGTCGTGCTGGGTTGTAGTGTGCACAAAAAAAGGAGCAGGGCAGAGCAGAAACGGACGAGCACAAGGACCAAAACTGAACAAAAGAGGGAGCTAGGAAATCTCCAATGGTCCTTTTTCAGGCCAAATAATCCCAGTTACCAGACCCCTCGTGGTGTAAACAGGCTGTGGGTGACTGACAGTGAGGCTGCTGCTTGTGAGTCTTGCACCAGCCGTGCAAACCCCACCTCCCTTCCCCGTGTTTGCCCTGGTGGAGTAGTCACAGCAGCTTTCTGGGAATAAAAAATTGCCTTTCCCTAGGACCGACTGGGTAATTTAATATCAAACTTACAGTAAGATAAATAGATGGTGTAATACGTGCAATATTTTCTGTAAATTAAACTGAAGTTGGGTTCTTGGCTTTTAGCCCTTTGCTACCTTCCTGACTGTGAAGTGTTGATCCATTACAGAGTGCTGCCAGGTTATACAATTATTTCAAGGCAGCTCCTTTTGAGTCATCAGTAGGGTCCAAAGCTAGCATTAAGGAAAACAAAGGAATTTGTGCTTGGAAGTTAGCGTTGCTCTGCACATACAATATTATTTTTATGTTTTTCCCAAGGACTATGTTATTGTGTAAGCTAATGATTTTGTTTTTAAGTTATACTCTCTGGGGCATGGACATCCAGAATAATCAAGGATGTACTTTTAATACTGATCCTGGGCAGTGTTAGGTCTCTGGTGGAAAAAACTGGCCCGATTGTAGGGCTTGAGCCTCAGATTAATCCTCTTTGGAGCCTTAGAAGAACTGTTGATTTCCTTGCACTGAATATATTTGTAAATTGATACATGTTACTTACGTGTAAATTAGTTCAAATGAAAGTAAATTAGCCAGCTCCCTTCCCTCATGCCTTTTAAGGGGCCACTTAGTGTTCATCATAGCAGAAGCCATTATCTCAGTAATTTGGAAAACTGAGTACATCTGCCATGGCTCTGCCCTGGCTGGCTGAGCCCAGCTCACCTGTGGGCCCTCCCCTGGAAGGCTCAGCTCCCAGCTCCCTGTCCCCAGCCCAAGCTGGATGTTGTGCTGAGGTGGGAGCCTGATGGGTATGTACAGCAGCGCTGTGGGATGTGGTATCTATGGTCTGAGAGGGGAGGAGGGTGTGCTTTGCAATTGGGAATTGCCTTTTTTTGGCTATGGAGAGGAGTTCAGAAACCTCCCCCTTAAGCTGGGCACTGTTACCAGTACTTCTGGGGAGGCAGCATGTTCAGAGAGGTGGATGAAGGAGGAAGCAGGTTTGGGGGAAGGCTGTGGAAGGAGTGATTTTTCTCTTTTGAAGAGCCATGTGGTATGAGTTACAACACAAAGCTTTTCAGACGTTCTCAGAAACATCCACCTAGTAGCCCGACCGTGGCACTGCCTGTAATGAAACAACTGTCAGAGAGCATTCTTTTAATAAAGCAGTGGCTGTTAGTGTCTCTCGTGCTGAATCAGGAAAGGAGTTCAGAGGAACAGATATTGCTGAAGAATCTGTCTTCAATTTTCCCTTGGAACTGCACTTCTAGGGTTTTTAAAGGTTTATGTATTTAACAGTGCAAATCTTCATTTTAGCTTTTCATTTGCTGCTAGGGATTTTATTAATTTTGCAGTGTTCATTTCAGTTGATCCAGCCCTTTATATCACTTCCAGCTTGAAATATTAGTTCAGAGATAAGCTTTGTTATTAAATGCTTAATCTTGAACACTTGTCTTATTTGGTCAGAATTACCTCTGAGAAGTAGGCAAAGAGACATTGACTGCTGTGGTTTGAAAGCAGCTGTAACTGGAGTAGCCCAAGGTTTACAAAGGTTGGCATCCCTTCAGTTTGCCATTGCAGCAGCTGGACTTCATTAAGTGCTGGTGTTAATTACTGGGGGAGTGTTGGTTCAGTATTCATGCTGCAACACTTGGGGTGACACACAAAATGGGAACAAGGGTCACCTTGAGATGGAAGCGGATAGAAAAACCCAACCCAAAGCAGAAAAGCAGGGATGCCACAAATTCTGTGGCTGTGTTTCCTTCAAACAGTGCCACGGGGGCTCTGCCGTGGTCAGCAGCAGCCTCTTAATTGCTCCTGCCACTGACCAGGCTGGGCAGGAAGGTAGGGACAGAGCTGCCCTGAAAGAATGTCGGGGTTGTATTTTCTTGGTGTGTGGCACGGAAGAGAGAGGGAGAATTCTTCCTGTAGTCGCCAGAATTTTCAAGTCATATACAGTGCAGTTTGAGGAGGAACTATTAATAATTTCTTAGCCTCTAAATAGTATTCTATGGAGAAAACCTGTTTGGGGCTGGCATCTAAGGAATGTTTAGGGGGTGGAAGGGAACAGAGAACGACATAAAGCAAGTATTGTTTGGAAACGTTGTGTCCTGAAGCCAATGATACTGGGATAGAGTGGGCCGAGGGCTGAACCCAGCCCAGTGCTCCAGCACCTGCTCCAAGAAAATCCAGTTTTCATCCCCGTCTTTCACCTGGGACGAAGGAGCCGGGCAGCCAGGCTGGAAGGGGTGTGCACCAGGACGTTGGAGGAGAATTAGGTTATTACATTTCCTCCTTAATTCTTCATCAGGGCTGCTGCCTGGGTCTTCTGCAGAAAAATCGATGCCTTTGGCTTGTGTGATTTCCCATGGTGCCTCTCCGGGCGCGCGGCGTGCCGGGGGGAGGTGACACGTCCGGTCATGGCAGCTTCAACTCTTGGGGTTTTTTTTTTCTTTATTTATTTTTTTTTTCCAGAGAAAGAATTCATTGGAATTTCACAACCTTTGCATGCTTTTGTGAAAACACTCATTTGTGTTTGCACCAAGCTGGTAATGGCGGGCGGCGGGGCCGGGTCCCAGCTCCGATCCGCGCTCGTTATGGCAGGGAATGTGCCGTTAATAATGCATCT
>VYZU01080224.1:27500-39916 GCA_013401355.1 Ceyx cyanopectus
GGTTGGTGCTGGAGAGGCTGCTCTGGAAGCTGCCCAGGGTCCCAGCCCAGGGCTGCTGACTGGAGCTGGCCTGCTCCTGACAGTCCCTACGTTTCAACAGCCAGGCCTTGAGAAGGAAAAGGTGATGACAGACTGTCAGTGAATAAACCCCATGGTTCCTACCACTTGAGTATGGCCCTGGAAATACTACTCCAAGCCTTCTCATGGTGGCACGTCACATTCAGCTCAAAAACTCTGCATGGCAGTTCAGGTTCTGGGAGCTGGGTGCAAGCGTGCCAGATTCTATTTCCATGGAGTGCCTGGCATTCAGGAAGCCACACTTAATAGGATCGAAAGAAAAGAAATGTTACTTTTCATCACACAAGACAACAAAGAGAACCCGGGAAACGAAAATATTATTTCGTTTGAACAAATTACAGTAAGACTCTCAGGGGCTCTTTCGGGGAGTAGATGAGGAAAAGCACTTAAATATCATTCCATCAAACTAAATTTTTAACTACAATTTTTTACAGATAAAATGTGTTGGGAGGATTCAAAGAAGATTAGAGCTCACCTAAGAAACAGTATTCAAATTTGAACAGCTAATGGAAGCCTGCAAAAACTGTTAATGTCTATATCTTTCCTCTAAGGGACTTAGATTTCAGTATTCTTATAAAAACACATTGAGCTGATTTCATTTCTGTGTCTCCACAGACTTCATTCTTGTAATTTCAGTAAGTGTTATAAATGTCATTTTAAGTATTATAATGCTAATCCCTACTGACAATAAGGTTCTAAAGCTCAGCTTCCATTACTAAGGTAATGTTTACCTCAGATAGCATATAATTGTTTGCTTTTTTCACAGTAAATTCTCTGTTCCCAACTGCTTAATCAGCCATGGAAAAGAGAGAAGACTTTCGTACTGTTTAATGTTCTTGTGATTACATTAGAGTACCGTGTAAACCCACATCAGTGGAGCTTGGGAAGCACGTTTCGTTTTTTGTTTGTCCACAATTCTGAAGGCAAAGTATTTTGAGCAGTGGTCCTTGCAATAACATGAATCATTTATTAATATAAATATCACGGATATGGTATAAATCTTCTCTGCTTCTGAACTCTCAGGACATTTCTTCATTGCCTGAGTCGGAATCAGCAAGGAGTTCCTAGTGCCTCGCTGTAGTTCAAATGAGGTACCATATTCCAGTCACAGGCGGTGTATTCCCTGCTCTCCACAACAGGAGACCAGTGTACACTTTCCGTATGAGCTTTCTGCTGCATCACATCAACCTAAACAATATCTCATTATGCTTTATGAAAGTTAAAACCCCCTCTTCCTTCTAACGCTCCGCGGATGGTTGCTGGCTCAAGGGTACCACTTGGCCACCCTGTCTTCTCTGCCAGCAACCAAACACACTTTTGAGTGAAGTTGAGAAGGAAAGTGGGTTTGTTGAGCAAGAGCAGAGTGCGTTCAGCAGCGTGCCCATTGATGACCTGGCGTAGGCAACCGGCGTGGGGAGCTGCTGCTCAGTGCCAGAGCTGGACCCACAGTGCTGGGGGGCCGAGCAGGGATGCTGCCCAGCCCTGGGCTGCAGGTGGGTGTGCTTTTCACACAGTGGGGCTGCACTGGCTGACCCACAGTTTGGGAATGCAGCAGCTCTCTTGTGCTTCCTTTTAAGTTTTGGGGTGGCAGTGGACTGACTGTGGTCTAATATGTATTATCCTTGAAGGTAATCAAACCGTGAACCTCTTCCCCAAGGTGAAAACTACACTGGAATTAGACTTTTGCTTCAAACTCCACTGCACAGGTTCATCACCAGCTTTCTGTTTCTTTTTGTTACTTGTATCACTGGCCAGCTGGTGTTTTTGCAGAATTTTTTACTTGACTGAGTCCCTTGATGCACTTATAGGTGAGCTAAAAATAAGAGCTTCATGGGCATGATAGCTTATCACTTCACCAGAAATGCAGATGCCTATAAAGACTGATCATAACCATAAATTGATTGGCAAATAATACAGCTAAATATGTTTTTACTTTGGACAAAGAGCACTGAAGTCCATACGAGTTTTGCCTGTTCAACTGTATCGTGTCAGGAGATAAATAGTGGCTGATGTGAACCTGGAAGCTCAAGTATAGTTAATGAGGAGACTGCCTTTGGGTTCCTGGTGGTTCTGGGTCTCATGCCTTGCTGTTCTCATCCCCAGAGCATGCTCTGCTGCCTGCCCTAGGCAGAGTCCCAGGTATGGCCCACCCTGCCCGTACAGCCTCGTTTCAGGGTCTGGACTAAGTAATCACATTTCCTCCCCCACGTTTAAACCTGGATGAGGAATTTCAGCTGCCCATGGCTGTGTCACTCTGAAGCGCCCAGGGCTGGAGGGTGCGATGTGCTCTGGGCTGGTGGGAGGCTGAGGAGGAGGCTGGTGCTGAGCAGAGGCCACGTGCAGGCTGACCCAGGCTAGCAGGTAGTGCAGAGGATACAGCTTCTGTGGCTGGTTGAGAAACAGGTTAATATTTTAATGGTAAACTGTTGATTTTGATGAGCTTTGAAATGAAGTGCTGATCTTGGCTCTTTGAAGGGAACCAATGGACCCTAAAGTTTCTGCTTTTTGGGGGAACAAAAGGGCTGTTGTTTTCTTTTCCTTGGCGTGGTCCCTGTAAGGGGTCATTTTAAGGATGCAGGAAGCACTCCTACAGAAGAAGGGAGCAGGGCTTTTTCTCCTGTAAAATATTCAGCCAGTGCTCTTTGTCTCTCCCCAAGAACATTGCAGGATCCAGGAGCATTAAGTGAGCCACAGATGCCAAACCAGGGGGAAAAAAAAAAAAAGAAACAAACTATATTTTCTGCTCATCTGTGGAGTGAGGATAACACAGGCCCAGAAGCACACGTTGTGAAGCAATTTCAGTCGTAGCTGAGTGCCTGTTTTCCCCTGGAGCACAGACTGTAAAAACCTTTAAAACTCCGGTTTCTATTTCCTTAATATTCTACTTTTGAAGATGATATTGTGATGAAGAAAGGAAGAGAAATGTCCTTTTTAAAGCTCTGCTGCCTGTTTATAATTAGGAGATTTTGGCAGCTTGAAGTAGGAGAGCCATGCACTAACTTTTCATAGCTATTTGTAATGCATAGATAAATATTTCGTTTAGAGAGAAGGAGACGTGAACACAATAACTTATATTTTAATCTGTTACATCGAATGTGAATCTGAAGTAACTCCAGCACTAGGAAGTCAGCATTGTTAGTCTGGGTTTCTCTCTGTAATTGAGATGGGAATCTGGCCCACTCTCTGCAACAGACTGCAAAGAGCCTTTTACCTTTAAATCTATCACATTTAAATTACATGGGGCCACAACGTGTCACCTACATCCTTGACTATTTTAATACAGAAATATAGTTTAAATCTCCCTGGATTTGCTGATCATCCTGGGATTTCTAAAGATACTGTTAGCCTGTAAGAGATAATGAATAGCAATGAAGGAAAAGGTCCGTGTTCAGTTTGTCTGCATCGGAATAAATAATTTGGTTGTAGTGTAGTTTGAGGCCGAACACGGTGAAGTCACCATCAGCCACGCGGGTGGCTCTGCACCTTTGGGTGCCTGCTTGACACGAAGGTGTCCCCTTTGGGGATCACCAGCTCGTGGGGAGGCTCCCTTTGGAGCCGAGGCTGTTGGAGTGTTCCAGTTTGGGTTTTTCTGCTCGCACTCTTTGCTAAAGCACGAGGAAGGCCAACAGCAGATAGCGGTAAAGACAAATTAGAGATATTTGGCTCTCTTAGTGGGTCATCTCCCGGGTGAGTTCAGCAAGGGCAGGGTACAGAGGCTCCATCTGCGGAGGCCAGCGCTGCCGCTCCCCCATCTGCCGGGTGGACAGCGGCCTCGCCTCGCTGCACAGCAGACGAAACACGGACAAGCAGATTTTTCCAGACCAGCCCACATGGATTTGACTACCCAACAAATGGTTCGCTCGGCGGACGGGGAGGGGACAGCCTGCAGATCTATAGATGGGTGACCATGGATAATTCATGCAACAACCCAGCGCCCTGCTTAACTCGGCTGTAAAATCGAGTAAAAATAGCACGTTGGTTACAATCAAGTGGCTCGTCTTGGCCAGTAATGTCCTTTGAGCAGAGCAGACCCTCTTACAGCAGGGATGTGAGCAGAAGCGCTGCTGTGGCGCTGCGAGCCCCGAGGATGGCAACACAGGGTGTTTTTCTGAGCTACTATACAAAGTAATAAACTCTCTATTTAAAAATCTGTTTCTTTTGCCCAAGAATATAGCTAGATGTTTCCTGTTGTGAGAGGGGATAAGAGCCTGATCCCACCAAAGTCTGCTGGAAGAGCTTAGTGCAGCTAGGACTTCATTTGGAGAGCTATGGAGACACTATCTAAAGTTTTTCTTTTCCATAGCAGATTCTCGCATTGATAGACATAAAAGCCTTGCTGTACCTGCTTCAGACTTGCAAGGAACCTCAGCGTGAGGTACACTGAGGTATGCTGGGCAAAGATGAGTGCACATGGTTGGATTTTTTTTTAATTTTTTAAAATTTATTTACTGTTTTATATATAGATTTTATTTTTTTACTTGCAGTTCTTAAAAAAAAATAAAAAAGGCAGGATTTGAGAGAAGTCTGCGAGGAGAGAGGACATGTGGATAAACTAGCCACTTTCCTAATAGCTGTCATTAAAATTTCTATTGAGAATAAACATTTGCCCAGTTCCACTAACAATGGTATGAAAAGAAAGGGTAAAAACTGGCAAATTGGAAGGAGAGTTTGCTGAATAAATGGCTTATTTACTAAGGAGAAATCACAGCACTATTTCAGTGTGCAGTCACCTTTTACTCCAGAGTTTATACAGAAAAGTTAACTTGGCAGCTAAATACTAGTTTGGAGTCCCTTTAGAATTATTTTACAAAGCAAGAAATGGTTCAGTTGTGAAGGCAGTGAAAAGGGAAACTAATGCTTGTCATAGAAAATCTTTTTTTTTCCCTTTTTTTTCTTTTTTTTCCCTCTTAAGTGTTAAAAGCAAGTAAACCCCCAGTGATCTTAAATAATTTGCGTAAGTACACTTAGCACATTTGCTTCCTTGGGAGTTCTGATTGGATACCAATATATTAGTCCCTTAAAAAGGAAAGAGAAAAGGCAGCTAATGAGAGGCAGGGATGGCACCTCGGTGCTGATCTCCTTGGAGGAGTGGTGTGGGCGCACTGACCAGCGCGGGGGGATAGAGAGGCTGAGGGTGTAACTGGCCCGTGCCCGCAGCCCCATCGCTTCCCGCAGCCCGGTAGTAGCTGAAGATGTTAAAAGAATCCTTGCAGCCTCTCCGCTGGCATGTTTGGAAGGGAGCTCGGTTATGAGACTATTAAAATGTTATTTTGATAATTAAGCCCACAGCTGTTGTGAGGGCGTTGGGGGCAGGAGCTGGCGAAGCAGCCGGCTGCGCGGCGCGGAAGGCGGGAGGGGAGAGCAGAGGAGCCCGGGCCTGGCCGCCTCCGCAGCGTGGCCTCCCCCTGGAGAAGGTGTGAAGCCAGGAGGGGCCTCTCCCTGGGCTGCAGGGCGTTCGGCAGGGGAAGAACAGCTGTTCCAGGCTGTGAGGAGTTGGATTGCTTGGGTGTAGGGAAGCGTGGCTGTGTAGAAGGAAAGCCGTGCCTGTGGCCGATGCTGGGGAGGTGGAGCGGAGCCACTCTAGGCAGCGTGCGGGCCGTGGCTCTCAGCTCACACGCGGGGCCGGCGTTGATTTTGCAGGCTGTCCTGTGATTCATTCTGAACCTCACAGCTGCGTCAGTTCTTCTCTGTGCAAATGCACCTTCCAACTTCCCCGGTAACGCCGACGGCAAAGCTGCTGCTGTTGTTGGGAGAGGAATCGGGGCACGATTGTGTTCAGGCCGCAGATCCCTCGAGCAAAGCCAACCAACAAGCAAACAGACCCAGAAGGGGCTCCGTTTTTTAGCGGGCTCTGGTCTCTGGGAGTGACCTCTGGTTTGTTCTAGCTCTCTAAGTGCTTACTGAGCGTGCAGTAATGAAACCACAGCCAATCCTCCCTGACAGCTGACCTAAACTCTTTTGCAGCATATAGATTACATTTGGATTGTATGTGTACTGCTAGGGAGTGAAACACTGTGCTTTAGGCATAGATAAATAGTTTATCCGTGCAGCCCTAATCTCCTCTTCCGAGTTAAAATTAGGACGATTTACAGTGTTTATCCATATTGAGCAGGGTATAATTGCCCAAATCAAGCTTGTCCAACAGGACAACTGGTAAATTCAATCTCTTGGCTGCGTGTGTCAGTGCTAACCTTTCCACAATTGCTCCTCTACTCGTGCTGCAATGTCAGTTGTGGTCCCTTGTTGACTCCCTGCCTGCACATGCCCAGTGAATACAGAATCAGAAAATGCTACGTGGGGTTTTGGAAAACAGACCGCACAAGTAGAATGTGAAATGGAGGAAATTAGCCTTTTGATGAGAAGGGGAACGAAACCCCTGTGTCAAAAAACATTGCACTTGCATAATCCCCTCAACTTTGCAGCCTTCCTTCTCCTGCTTCCCCTGATCGCAGAAATGCCTTCAGTAGCAGCTGCCTCCTTTCTCCACTGATACATCCCCAAAGAGGGCCGACTTGGAATAGTATGTATAGCATCAACTGTGTATCTATATTGAGTTACTTGTAAACTCAGTTTTTAATTATAAGCTGTTTTATTTATAATTACAGCTGCTGTCAGCATTGATCGTTATTAACATCCAAATAACATTTGCTAGTTTGGAAAATACAACAAAATAAAGGAAGCAGCCCTTTAAACTCTTGCCAGAACAGACAGGTATCACCTCACCTTCCTGGAAGGTCCATGCTGAAAATTAACTGATATTTTTGCTTCAGCTGTGAGTGATGTGTATTGAAAAAATGGTCTGTTATCAGAGTATATACTTTGAAGTACCCTGAGCATTTCTGTATTTGATATTTTCACACAGCATTTGCTGGCTTTGGCTGGGACAGAGTTAGTTTTCTTCACAGATGCTGGTCCAGGTTAGTGTTTTGGCTCTGGTAACACAGGGGTGTTGGGCTGTGGCTGAGCAGGGCTCACAGAGTCAGGGCCTTTTCTGCCTCTCACCCCCAGAACGAGCAGGCTGGGGGGGCACAAGGAGCTGGGAGAGGACACAGCAGGGACAGCCCAACCCCAGCTGGCCAAGGGGACACTCCAGACCCAAGGACACCATGCTCAGCATGGGAGAGAAGGAAGGGATGATGTTCAGATGGTGTCACCACCACTTGTGGTGGAGCCTGGCTTCCCTGGAGAGGGCTGAGCACCTGGAGAATTGGTTTGCTTTGGCTTTATGTACTAAACTGTCTTGATACCAAGGTTTCCACTTCTGCCCCCCATCCCACTGGAGAAGGAGGGAGTAGCCATGAGGTGCTCAGCTGCTGGCTGGGGTGAAGCCATGGCACAGCACCATCCTGCTCTGTGCAAAGCACATCAGACAGGGCCTACTGCTTAACTTGGGCAACCAGAGTACCTGGGACAGGGGGTGCAGCCTGTGAAGGTGCAAAGCTGTGCTCAGTTTGTAAAGGTTTACAGAAGGTGCTGGAGAGCTTGGCAAGAGCAGTCATCAGGTGCCTACGATTGCAGTGGTATCTGCTGGGGCAGGTGACCCAGCCTGGTGTCTTACCCTGGTTTCATGCAGGTTGGATTTACTCCACTGTATTGGGATTCTTTTAGCTGAAGATGGTGGCAGTGGGATGGTTTGCAAGTCCTAGGGAAGTGGAAGCTCAGTACCACCACAGACAGCTGTGACCGAGATGCTGTAGCAAGAAGTTGTTCACCCCTGCGCAGTTCAGAAGAATCTGAGCTTGAAATGTGTGAGGCAAAACAAACCCAGGAAAGGATTACTGGGTGGGAGGATCTCAAAGTCAGAGCCACAGGTCTTAGTGTGAGCACCATGACCCCACCAGGGACTGCAAACCAAGCTTCAAGGAGATCAAGGCAAAGCAAAACGCTGTAGTTAAGGTGGGAGATGGTCACAGTGTGGGGCAAGGATTTCACAGCTGAGCTGAAGTGGAAAGGATAGATTTTTGTTGAGGAGTAGGAGGCTTTCACACTACAGTGGTATGTTATTACAAGTCTGTTGAACTTGTTTTTGCTTTAGGGTGTTTTGATTCCTGAAAAGCAAATTAATTACATAGTAACTCGGAAATCCTGGCTTCCTTACCACTAGGAAAAGGTTACTCTTCCCTTGTGGCTATTTCTTATTACCACCTTGTGATGATAAAGTATTTGGCACGTGAAAGTCAGATGCTTCAGAGATGACTACACAAATTAGTAGCCTGTCTGTGTACCTGAAGTATTTGTAACTATTAATGTCTTCCAACCTTAGTAACGGAGCACCTCCTGACAATTGAGAGGAGATGCACCCTTTTCCCAGAGCTAAGGCCAAAGTGTGACCTTTCAGCAACTTTGATAACAGACACCTTCCCAGAGGGGGGCCAGTGCCAGAGTCCCCTGTGCCACCCAGGCAGGTACGTGCCCGCTCTCCCGTCTCGTTGGCATCGCAGGGTGCAAGAGATGTTAAGTGAGAGAGGAGCCCAGGCAAAGAATGGAAGAAAACATCTAGGATGGCAATGGCACTGGAGTAGAAGATCTAAAGTTAGTGGGTCTTGTCAAGAATGTTTTCATTGGATCTATTTCTACCTCACTTTCCCCATACAAAGAATCCTAATCATCCTTTAGGGAGCACTTTGAGCACCTCTTCCTTCTTCCAGCTGCTGTAACCAACATTCACTTGGTGTCCCAGTTGAGAATCACATTTCCCCACGTTAATTAAAGGCTGTAGCTCACTAGGGCTGCAGGTGCCTAGGTCTTGGTGACTTTGGGAGTTCAGGAAGAGTCCCAGTCAGCAGTTGCTGGAACACCTTTGAAGCAGTCACTTGGGTAACAGCTGCAGTTGTATTGCCCTTCATAGGGACCATGAGTACAAGCTGCTGTTCTGAGGGGCTGCTCATGTAAAACCTGATGACAGTTCATTTGAAGTTTGATAACTTGTCCTACTTATTGTGTCCATAGATCCAACATCTGGGTTTTTCTAGTTCTTTCTAGCTGATCTTAGACTGCCTGAAGCCACCAGTGCTCCACTCCGGCGGCCAACGCTGCCTTTGGCTCAGCTTTGTGGCAGTTGGGCTTCTGTGTCATGAGGTGCTTCTGCAGTGAAACACCAGCCAATGTTGGCTTTCCAACAGCAGTATGTTGGCTTTCTTGGTTGGTTTTCAGCTTGTAAATATATAAATAGTGGTGTAAACCAAGCAGTTGATGGGCTGTGCTGAGTCTCTGCAGCCCAGCAGCATGCTGCCGCCACGACCATGCCCTTGGGGTGGAGGATGGCACGTGCCCACAGCAGGAGGCAGGGCTTGGCCTCTCCCCTGAGGCTGGGCCCACAGTAAGGATGCAGGAGGACACCTCCAGTCTAGAAACATCCCCAGAATTGTCTCAGCACCTGGAGACCTGCAGGGATTTGGCACAAGTCCAGCTCCTGTGCTGCCTATGGATGTCTCCTGGACTAAACCGATGTCCACTCCTGGCTTGTTCCTGCAAACATAAATGACATGCTGGAGAAATATAAAATGGGATTTTCTGCAGTTTACAAAAGAATTTTACCATAATATCTTTCTTTTTATTATTTATTTTTTTTCCTGAGGAGGTTTGCCCCCAAATCTCAAGAGCTAGACTTTGTAGTGTCAAGGATTTCTTCTGTCAGGTGTCTAGTTATGACAGTGCCTTGAGCAGAGATCTCTGGTTATCTGGTGTATTTGAATTGCTGAAAGCCCCATCCTGCAAACTGCTGACTGAGCTGGGAAGAAGCTAAATTTGGGCAGTGAAAGATGACCCACTGTAAAGAAAATGCTGGGAATGGCTCTTCTGTTCAGCTTTCCGTGAGATTCTCAACCAGGCGTTTCCATTTTTAATTCTCCTTCTGTATCTGTGAGATAAAACATTACGTTTTAGCTCGGAGATTTCTTTCTCCCTTTCTCTTTTGCTTTCAGTACTTAGGTGTGCAATTTCTAAGGATCTGTTGATAGGTTTAAAAAAAAAATCAAAGGTAATTTTCCTCCTCAGCAAAAAATTTCACAAATTCCATTGCCTTCTCTAAGCTAGAGCAGAATAATGGGAGGCTGGTGGTACTGTCGTGTTGCCATTAGCTTCGCTGCTCGGTAGCTGCACATCAGCTCAGTAATCATTTTCAAATTTACAAGCATTAAATATTTTAATTTAATGCCTTGGCTCTCTTGTAATTCATGCACTTAATTATATGATAATTACTCAAATGAAAGAGATACAGCTGCTGTTGTATCAATTCTTCTAGGAATCTGAGATTTTGGAATTGGCCTTTGATTTCAGAGTGGGTTGTTGGGTTTTTTTTGCCCCCTTCCGAAAGCTAGTGGGCACTTACAGTTGATTTTTTTGGAGTGGAACAGAGTGGAGTCCCAGGTAATGTTATCTTCCTAGTTTTTTTTTCCTGGAGCGTGGAGTTCTTTTGGCAGCTGAGGGGCTGGGCACTGAGCTGGCTGTTTTTACAGCTCCTCGTGGACTGCAGTCATTAAAGCAGAGGAGTAAGGCAAAGCTTCCCCAGCACAGGACCCTGCTCCATTGCAGATGGCTGCAGAAGGAAGCCAACTGCAGGAGGGAGGTGTGTGTTTGTGTACACGTGGGCATTGCTGGATGGAATTGAATACCTTTGGAATGGGCCAGTTGGCCAGTCTGCAAGCGCTGCACAATGAAAGCACACAATAAATTGAAGTCAAGTAGAAAGGTTCAGCCAGGCCAAAGAGACCACCAACTGCAACAAAAAGACTGGGCACAAAGGCAAACCCAGGTGACCTCAGCAGAGAAGGGCAATTAACGCACGGGGTGAGGAAGAAAAGGAGTTAGCCAATGCAAAAGAAAGCAAAGGCAGTTCAAAGGAGGGGGCCCCTAGAATCCATGGAGGATAACACTGCCAGAATACACCAGGCAGCTGCCAGCCCAGGGCTGTGGCACCTCAGCCCCAGGAGCAGAGCTCCTACAGCATCCTGCATCTCCCCAAACTCTTGGTTTCTGCTTTTACTTTTACTGTGCCTAACTATGAAAAATAGCTAGCAACAGGCTTTTCCTTAGGAGAAGCAGTAATTACGAGGTGCTGGAGCACTTTTGATTTTTACTGTCTTTATTGTATGTCACCAGTGCTGGAAAGTGGCAGATTAGTATGGGAATACTCTCCAGTTAGGAGATGTGCTTGTGAAAGTCTCCACGAAGTTACTCACCACTTAAAATTACTTAGGACCCTTGAAAGCTGTTCCACATGTACGTGCAGCTCGCTCTGCAGGATCACATCCCTACCACATCCCTGCAAGCCTCCACCAGGTCGGGTCTGGCAAGAGGGCCAGTCTTAGGAAACGGGTTGTGCTCCACGAATACTCCAAGCCTTCCACGCTGAGCTCTTTGCAGTGTATCAGAAAAGCAGGAGCAGTTTCAGGCCTTGTGTATTCAAGGAAATGTGCTTGTGGGCAGGCAGGAAGGAGGCTGTTCCCCCCAGAGGAGCTCTTTGGGATCTCTTTCCGCACAGCTTCGCATCGCCTGTTTGCATTTCTAGCTTTGTGCTCCTGCCCTAGATCTTAAAATGTCGGGTGAACCCTTGGCGCTTGTCTGTGGGGCCTGCCCTGCTGGCAGGGTTGGGGATCCCAGTGCCAGAGGGGCTGCTGCTGAGCTGGGGCTGCTGCTGAGCTGGGGCTGCTGGGCAGAGCTGGGGAGCCGCTCCTGGCAGGCGCCGCTCGCAGCCGGCACAGGCAGATGGGCAGCAGTGCCCTGCTGTTCCAGGGGAGGAGGGTCTTTGCTGCCTCTTTGCTAAGAAAACAACAAAAAACGAGGGGCTTTTTCACAGCAACCACAGCAAAGTTTTGTGAAAACATGTTGCAGCCATATTTAAAGATTTTGGTGGCGGTGGTTGTTGACATGTGAGATTATGTGTAATCCCTCGGGGACTCGGGATATTTTGTAAGAATGGTAAGTGTAAATATTTGGCAACAATTTCATATCCGTCCTCTCCGCGTCCCGCTGGAATAGATGACGCCGGGTTACTGCACTATGTGTAGTTTCTGTTGATGGCAGTAGCAGATTTAACACTTCTCCACAGTTGGTTTTTACTATACGAGCATTTGAAGTCTGTCTGGTGTATGTGGGGTAATTGCTGTGCAGCAGGCTTGCTTGGAAGAGGAGAGAATGTTTGCTCAGTTTTCTGAGAGCCGCAAACGAGAGGCAGAACAAACGCCAGGCCCGTTGCTGTTAAAAATACACAGAGATGTTTTGAATTGCTGAAGGCATCTACCAGAAAGCAGAAATATTTATTTGCTTGGCTCGTAGCAGGATTGTTAGACTCGCAACGAGGCTAAATCCATTCACAGGGTTACTGAAAACTGGTGTCT
>VYZU01080225.1:0-20043 GCA_013401355.1 Ceyx cyanopectus
ATAGCACTCAACAAAACCTTTACTTGTTTTTAGTCCCTTTTATTTGGTTCTTACGGAGATGAACTCAACTGAGTAGATAAAAATAAAGGAAAAAAAAAAGTACAGAATAAGTTAATTCCTCGTAGTTTTCCATGGAATACAGTGAAGCAGCAAAGAGCAAGTCCATAGGAGCTGGGCCTCAACACCTCTGGCAAGCCCAGGTTTATCACCTAATTTCTGATGGTGAATTCACTGATTAGGGAATTCATCCTCTCAGTGCCTCTGGTTGAAGGATGTGCTGTCAGCAGTTTAAGTGGCATGTCCTATGGAAATGTAATGGACAGCCCTTGGCAAGAATTCCTCCAGAGGAATTATTTTTGACTAAGGATGCTATTGGCCCAATGAACCCCTGATTAAAGGCTGCTCATGTTCACTCTGAATACTCATACTGCTGCTCCTCAGAAACTCCCTGATCTTTCAGCTGTATACTCATGCCTCTTTGAAACCATTTCTTGGTCTTCCTTTTTCATCTCCCCCTTTCCATTAACCTAGAATACCACAATATGGGACAGTTCCTTCAGTCACTTGCATTAAAGGATATAGCAGAATTTATGGATCACAGAACGATGTATAGAAAACTCTATACAAGTACATATAAGTCCATCATAGAGAAGGGCTGTAAAGATTCAGAGCTTTACATTGTTCCTTTTGTCCGACACCATGAGTACCAAGTGCTGCAGGTAGGCTTGGTTGTACAATAAAATATCTTCTTGAAAATACCTAAAGAATTCCACAACAAGCCTACAGTTCTCAGACTCTTGGTTGCTCAAATTGCACCCTCAAAATCCTTACCTCACAGCAAATGTTGTTCTCCCTTCAACCATCGTGGCACAATGTGTCACATTGTGTGAATCATCATAGAAATTTTAACACATTTCATGTCAATCTGACTCCCTCCTCATTGTATTAGTCATACTCCATACAAACACTGTCCCAGTCAGCACATGGGACACTGAACATCTTGTGATCCACAGAAGAAAATACTTTGTTGGAAATTCCACACATGAAAATCATGCACATGGGATTGCCTGTGGAACAGTTTTTTCACTCCTCTGGAAAATGGACAAATATATGTGTGGAATGCTCTTTGATGGAATATCTGAGTGACGTTAAGGGCTTGTACCCTCACGCTACTCCTCTGTCCAGGGAATCAGATGTTGTTCCATGGATGAGGCGCTGAGTCACAATCCACATGGAGCAACTTACTACACATAATAGACTTGTGGAGTGCTTTGGGTTGGAAAGGACCTTTAATGGTCATCTAGTCCAAGCCCCGTGCAGTGAACATCTTCAACTAGACCAGGTTACTCAGAGCCCCATCCAACCTGACCTTGAATGTTTCCATGTGCCATGGTTTAACCCCAGGCAGTAACTAAGAACCATACAGCCACTCGCTCACTCTCCCTCCCAGCATGATGGGAAGAAGAAGTGAAAAAAACAAAAAATATGAACATTATTGTCACACTAAATCCAAAACACAACACTGTACCAATTACTAGGAAGAAAATTAACTCTCTCCCAACTGAAACCAGGACACCAGGGATGGGGCATCTAGCCCCTCTCTGGGCAAACTTGGCCAATGTTCCACCACTGTCATCATAAAATATTTCTTCTTTACATCTAGTTTAAATCTACCATCTTTCAGTTTCAAACCATTCCACCTTGTCTTATCACAACAGGTCCTAAAGAGTCTGTCCCCATCTTTCTTGTAGACTCTTTTTAAATACTGAAAGGCTGCAATAAAGTTTTCTTGGAGCCTTCTCCAGGCTGAGTAACCCCAACTCTTTCAACCTGTCTTCACAGCAGAAGGGTCCTATTCCCATGATCATTTTTGTGGCCTCCTGTAGACCTGCTCCAACAGATCCATGTCTTTCTTGTGCTGAGGACTCCGGAGCTGGACAAAACACTCCAGGTGGGGTCCCACCAAATCAGAATCATCTCTGTTGACCTGCTGGCCACACCGCTTCTGACGCAGCCCAGGATACACTTTGGCTTTCTGGGCTGTGAGCACAAACACATAAGAACAGAAAGTAAGTCCTGACACCAGTCACAGCAAGTTGCAAGGCTGTTCTTCTCCATACTCTGCCATTGAACTGGTCACCTACTGGTCACTGCCCACTATCAAGCCTGGAGGAATCACCCAGGGAACAAGGAATCTGCATAGAAATACCCAGTGGGCTTCTGGAAGTAAAAGTATGTGTATCCCCAAAAGTTCAGGCTACTGGACGGTATCCCAGGAGCACATGTTGTAGGTCAGCTTTTAGGAACCACCTTGGATTCTGAACAGAACATAGCTCAAATTAAAACAAAATCTTCCATGCATGTATTAGAAAGGAAACAACACAAATGTCATTTAATTTACATGACAAAGTGCTGCCATTATTTCAGTATGACAGAATGCCACTAAGGGCAATTTCTGAAAATTATTTAAACAATGTAATGAGTTAAATGTCAACGTTGGCTAATTATGTTTATGCTAATTGTTAATTAGCCCCATAATGGAGACAGTCTTAATTAACAATAATTATGTGTATGTATAGTGTGTGTGAAGAAGAGGATGTGTTGAGAGTGAGAGGCTGCAAAAAAAAAATGTTGTCAGTAATTTAATTTTCTGTAATCGTAAGTATTTCATTTCAGACATTAATGAGAATTTTTCAATATACTTAGAAAAGATGTGATTAACTTACAATGTATCTGTAAGCGATCCTTCCTATATAACATCTGTTCTGTCACAATACTAGCAGCATCTTTTTTTTTTCTTTTCTTTTTTCTTTTTGTAACTGTGAATTGTGGATTTCTTCTACTGTGACAGGAAAAAACATAAACTCTGGAAATATAGGCAGGGTTCTGACAGAGAGGTCAGCTTAACAGAACCTCAGACTAAAGACCACTGATTTCCAAGATAGTGGGAAATTCTTGTTATTATTNATTTAATTATATATATACATATTATGTAACATGGGAAAAAAACCAAACTACTCAGCGGACTGGATACCCACAGGTCCATCAGCTTAAAGCACACACTGGTAAAGTATTTAAATGCAGGTTTGGGCTTAATTTTTTACTTCAGTCTATCCTTCACCTGAAAGGCAATTGGGAGTGTTTTAAAGTCTTTGCTGAGCTGAGACTTTCATCCCCAAGTCCTCACTCAAGTTGCAGCTAGGGAAGAGCAAGTCAAAGTCTTCAAGAGTTGTGTGTGTTTGTGGCACTTTGACTAGCCCCAAAATGCCTAAAAGAGGTCTTCAAGGGACCTGGAAATACCCCTTCTGGAGTTTAATACTCCCACTTGGAAGCAATTCTCCACCTCCAAGGCAGTCCTACCTGACCTTTTTCCTGACTTTAGAAAAAGAATCACTCTGGACCAGAGAAGGGATAAGTATATGAAAGGAGAGGAGCACCCGCAAGCTTGAAAGAGCTTAAAAGATAAAATCTTCATGTTAAAGACAGATTTCTGCAACCTCACACACACACAGTGGGATGAATTATACACAGTGTCATGGTGCAGGTACAGCCAGCTGCAGGTATCAGTCATGGAATCATAGAACAGAGCAGGCTGGAAGGGATTGTGAAAGATATCCAGTCCGAGTCCAACTTTTCATGGGAAAAGTAGCCTAGATGAGATCCTCAGTTGTTCTTTGGGGCTGCTGTGAAATACAGACTTTCTAGTGCCTATGAGGAAGGCATCAAAATGATGAGGTCAGATGCTTCATAGGCTTTCATGGTAGGAGGAAAAAGGAAAGTAGGCACAAGCTGAGACAAGACAGACTGAAAACAAGCAGTAGCTTTTTCAGTGGGGCAGTGAAAGCAGAGGAAGTTACCCAGGGAGGCTGTACAGACTCCATCCTTGGAGGTTTTCAAAACAAGGTTGGATAAAGCTGTGAGCAACCTGGTCTGATTTCAGGTATGACCTTGTTTTGGGCAGGAGGCAAAACTAGAGAATTCCTCAGGTAAATTCTAACCTGAATTAACCTATGATCCTATAAGGCTACATTTTGGATGTACAGTTCTAGTCCACAAGCCCCAGTGCCCACTACATAACTTAAAGCTGACAGCTTTTTTTTAAAAAAAAAAGAGTTTACTTGAAGCTGAATGGAAATTCACCCTTTGGACATATATTGGGTCAAACTAAGTTCTGAGAACCACAACAGAAAAGATAGAACAGATCTATCCTAGCAGAGATGCTGGCCTGGAGTGTGTTTTGTAAATCAAATTAAATGTCCACACTGCTGTTAATAATGTCAGGGTTTTGCTTTAAGTTACACCACCACTAAGTATAGGTGCAGACAGTAGTCCAGTGGCTCATCAAAAAATAACAGTGGCCTATTAATGACATTCCAGGTTTTCAGGGATGGGAGAACCTCTGAGAATAGCACTGGTACGTACAGCTACTGTCACTGTATGACATAAGCCTGTGGTTTTTACTGGCAATTGGCAGCTGCTTTGCTCCTCAAAAGGACAATTAAAACTCTTTCTGATCTCTTTTAGCTTATTGTTGGGGGAAAAGATTCTCACACAGCCCTGAAGTGTATGAAGCAGTAAGAACACCCATAACAGATAGAGGTCTCAAAGCATGTGTGGACCTGAGGAGAGCTTGTAAAGCTTCAAGGTCATCTACATAAATGATCTATCACTATAGCCATGGTTTTCTCTGCCCTTCTTCAGTTTCCCTGTCTTATGTGTATGAGGAAATTCCACAGAATTTGACCTTGAGGAGCTCAAGAAGATATATTTACAACTGAGGATGACATAAAACCATGGAAAAAATATATAATTTTCTATAACATGCCAAATTGTCTGCTTTGATGCCTTTATTCTGTAAGCAGATCCCATACTTCTAATAGGCTTGATTAGTATAAAAAAAAAATTGCTCTTGCCTTACAAATACAGTTCTGCACTTCGATTCTGCTGTATTTATGCAGTAATGGGTATAAATACAAATGATTAAACATAGAAGCCTGCAAAATTACCTTTGTCATTAGCTGTATATAACATAAAAGCAGCTTCCAGACTCTGAGACATCAGTTTATAATTACATCAGTTTATAATTACATGTAATTACATTACATATTACATATAATTTACAAGCATCAATTAATTCTACAATGATTACATAAAGGAAACCAGCCTTTCCTTTCACAGTATCTTTTTCTATTTTTTAGCCTTTACTCAAATGGTGGAAATTATAAATTTGTACCCAATCTTTTCTAACAGCAAAATCTCAGCCTGATCCATCTCAAGTAAGTCAATGAGAAAACTCTATTTCTGTGTGAGATCCAAGCTAAAAGGTGGGAAGTGAAGGTGGTAACTGTGTTTCATTAACACACATTGGGAATACCCATTAGCCTATGGATCAGTCTACTCCCAGCTGAAAATCATGGTACTCAGCTGTTCTTTTAAGATTCACTTATAAGATCTTCTGCAGTTCTTGAGCAGAAGAAACTCTTTAAGACTAATTTCAAAGTAATTAAATAATTTGTGGAGGACAACTCCCTTTGAAACTCAGGTACTAATATATAGTTAAGAATTAAGACTTTGATGGCTGCATTGTAGAAATATTGCCTGCATAAGGACTGAAACCCACTCTGCCTGTTCAGATACTCAACCAGTTTAATCTGGTAAAGTTCCATTATGCTCTATATAGCTATTCTGGTTTCTGACCCTTTGGAATTGAACCCTTAACTTTGGAGAGATCGTGAGATGCTCAGGCAGGAGATGTTATTTCAGTTTAAATTCTTGGTGTTTAAAATATGTAATGACTACACAGTCTGTAGATCATAAACTAAATATAATTGTAAACAAAAAGGAAGAAGGGACACTTCTCAGGCTGTCCATGTCTGCCCTGTGTCATGACAACTAGATGCAGGTGTACAAAAGACATGCTACACACCCAATTCTTCCTCTTTCTGCAGTGGCTGTGAAGGGGAACATATAGCCAAGATGGACTTGCTCTGCTCGATGAATTTTATCAAGAGCTATTGAGCAAATGCAGTGTGCCTCTTCCAGTCCTGCCAGGCTTCTGCTACAGACTCCAGGACCTCATCCCCAAGTTATAACAGAGCCAGGGAGAAGCAACAAAGTTAGGTTTGTAGGAATCAAGGCGAGACTGCAAAGTGAAGAGTAAACTTGTAATAAGATGCAAGTTGAGCATGTAACTCTCACAGCAGAGGAGGCAGAGGCTCTGGCTTCAAGACTGGATCTCACAACTAGCAGCCTTCCACACCTTTCCCTACAAAGGGCAAAACCTGCCTTCCCACACAACCCACATAACACAGACCAAGCAGTTCTCATTTGAGACAAAGGACTGGGACAGTACATGGAAAAAATAAAGCAAAAAGTCCAAATTCGCATAGTATGATAGTACACTACTTGTATCCAACCATTCTTAGTTTTGGCCAGGAAAGCTATGACTTGCTGCTCTCTTAATGGGATCTGACACAGCTTCTTATTGCTAGGCAGCTTTATTGCTGGGGAACATCTTGCTTGGAAAGGACAGTGGTCCCAGTGGACTTTGGACTTGGAGCTGAAAATGCACTGGTCCAGACAGCTCTCAATGAGACCCCTGCCTTGCTTTGGACATGGGCAGAGATTTTGAAGAAGCAAACTCCATGCACCAAGTGCAAGGGTGGTAGTGTAATACATGGAGCCTTGTGCACCTTGTATCTGTGGGGTCACTTCAAGGGGTGAGGAATTTCAGATATCATGACAGCACCCTTGGAAGGCAGGGTGAAGGCTTCCTTCCTCTCTGTGAAACATCCTTTAAGCACACACCCAGGCACTGGGGACAGCCCAAGAAGTCAGCTTCAAGGGCAGGATATATGCAGCTGAAGTGTCCACACTGAGTGAAGAAAAGGACAAGTCTAGGACACAAGTCCCGGTGATGGGACCCACGTCCCTGTCACACATCACTCAAGCAGGACCATGGACAGCCACAGTCAGTTCAGATCACAGAAGGGCAGGTCCCAGGCCCTGGTCCTGGCACTAAATAAGCTTAAAATTCTCCCTTCCCAAACCAGGGCCATGTCTGAGCATCAATATTTGTGCAACTCTGCAGCTGTAGGTGATGTCAGGCAACTGAGTCACACCTGTGTATGGCCAAGAGTGCAGCTGTATCTGCTGTGGGTGCTGCTGGGGAACTCAGTGGGCACGGCTCCATCACAGGGCTGCCCATAGGTCCCATACAGCACATGTGCCACCACACCACTCCCAAGGGAAAACAGAGGCTCCCACGCCTCTGCCCACACATTCCAAGTGGCCTTTTCTGTTCCAACATAAAGATTTAGTCACCATGCAAGGTACCTGGGCAGATAGGAGAAATTGGTCTTAATTAGCTAAACATACTATATGTGCTATTGCTCCACATTTATGTGGTTAAGGGAACATATGTCCAAAGAAACAATTTTGTTGTCGCTTCCTTTGTACGTTAGTTTCTAAACAAGTGGGTTATTGTTTTATTAAGGCAGAGAATTCCCCGATTGATGGCCGCATTCACAGGATGACCTTGTCATTGTTTTCTCAAGTACTTGTAATTGTTACAGTGGAGAACATTGGGCTTTAATTATCTGTGCTAAAAACTCATACACTCTGGTTACACTCTGCTGATTGTATTGGATACACTGCGATATTTATTTGCCAAAGAAGGAAAAATGGCAACGGCAAGTCAGTCTAAGGACTCTCACAAGAGAAAGTAATGGTGGATATTACAGGTTCCTAAAATACTGTAATAGCATATAGTAATTCAAGCAAGCCTGGTAATCAGTTGATGCTCGGGTTCAGTACAGATTACCTGCTATTATATCAGGCGGTCTCTCCATCTTGAGAAAATATCTGTTAAGGTATAAACATTTAAGTGAAAGAGGTAAGGAATGTAAATACCAAGGACTGGCAAACGGTGCGTGCTACACAAACATTATGACTTCTTCCCCTCATTTGAATGTAATGTATTCATTTCACACACCCTGACAGTGGCTAACATTACAAGGCTTCAATAGTCATGCATGCTCATTATAAATAATTTAATTCAGATAGCCTTTCTACAAAGTTCAGTCCCTGTGAGGATTTTCCATGAGCAGCCTGAGCACAAACTTCTGAACGAAAGTCTGACAATAACTACAGTGAGGACAAGCCAAAGAGCAGGGCTACCAATCAGGGTTCAAATACAGTAAAAGTTACAATCATACATGAAGAATATCATATTAACCCAGAAAGACCTCAGGAGAAAGAAAGAAAAAAAAAAAGGAGGTATATGTATATATGCATATATATGTGTGTGTATAAATCAGAGAGAGATCTGTGCCGTACCAGATCCCCATTATTACAACACTACTAAAGTGTTAGGGCTTCTGTTGTCAATTTACTATAGAAAATAACCAGATAGTATACAGAAATAATAATGGTCCATAAAATATGTAATGAAAATAGACATATGAAGTATTCCCCCTACAAGGATATAAGAAGACATCACTTGGAATACAAATAGCTTGTGCATTCAGGAGTCCCTGAATGCAAAATGCCCAATGACTTTGACAGTGTATACATTTTTCCCCATGCTGTATATCTTCATATAGAGTCAGCAGAGGCATGAGCAAATGAGGATATCAGCAGGACATTTTGTGGGAAAGGTCCTCATCTATGACATCTTCTCTCCTACCTTGGACTAAAAGACCTTAGTTTTGTTTATCCGTAAGGAATGACATGATACCCATCTACTTTCACTGGCTTTGGAAGAAGGAGAAAAGTGACAAAGATTACTGCTCTGAAGGACAGTCGGGTGGTTGTACATGTGTAAGATGTGGTTAGTAAGTAAAGGAAACTGTCAGATGACAAACACTTGGCTAGTCTAACAAAGGAAACCAAAACCTGAGCCACTGGCTGGAACCAAGGCCAAAAAAAGTCAGGTTAGAAATAAGGCTCACTTTCCCTTCTCTTCCAATGAAGGGTTGGTAACCCTTGGAAGGAACTGCTCCTGAATGGCAGAACTCAGATGTCATCCTCAGAGACAGGCTTTGATCAAGCCCTAAAATCTGACATTTATTCAGGGACCATTTTTCAAAGTAAGTGGCATGCAAGAGACTGAAAGTAAGGAAGTCTAATAACTCTATCTTGCTTTTGTGACTGAATTAATAAAGAGGATTAATTTCTTCCAGTAGTTGTATGTGAGCAAGAAACATGCACCATACTTCAGAGAAATCTAGTTTCATTATTGAGCTCATTTTTGTCCTAATTCTTGCATATATTCTATTACTAGAAGGTCTTTCTCAAGTTCATCGCCCCAATGCATGTACTATATAAAAACATATTATTGTTTATAATGTAAACATCATATTTATTATAAACAAAATATCTTACAAGCCTATTTTAAAGTTGCTTCAGTCCTTAAACCAGTTAAACTTGAATATATCTACTATGAATGACTTACGAGCCATCACTTCAGCATTGTAATATAGAGAAAAATATTTGACATACAAAAACACTGATGTAAAGTGACTTCACAGTTAATTCATTTCAGTTCATGAAACACACATTCAATAGTGCGAAGTGATTTGTGAATAATTTCATTTGTTACTAAGTTTAACATAATGTGGCAGTATTAAATAAAGCACATATATTCAGGCCAATTCTTTTAATTTTAATTCTTTCAAATAATCTGAAAATGCACTACTGTGTGAACTGAGCAAAGTCACAGTGAGATGCTATGTACCAAATTGTGACCAAGATCTTGCCCACAGAAATTTTGGACGCCTACCTACACCAGTCTGCCACCTCCAACTGTGGAAAGGAAAGAATAGATGAAAGTTATTTAAAATGAAAAATGAGCATAGACATTGCCAGTGTACACGCTTTGGAGTGATCTGTATTTTTCTACTAATGTGACAGATACTTAAATGAAAGAAGTGAATTCACGGCTACAATAAAATAGCGGCCAAGTCTCCCTTACCCTTATTTTATTTCTAGCAACAGTAATAAAATGTCTGTTTATTGAGCTTTTCTTCACACTTTCTTTCCTCTTTGCTTCACAACCAAACAAAAAATATATTTCTGGAAAGTAAAATACCTTATTTTATTATATTCTTTTTCTGTGGTTGTGCAGTAAATGATGGCAAGACTATATTAACTGGTGCTGATGATGACATTTTCTGCTTTGAGAAATGCTTGGGTTCACCTAAAGAGGTGAGGTTTTACTCAAACATTAAGAAATAAACAGCTAAGGATGAAAAGTAGAACTGTGGAAAAATCATAATCACTGAGCATGCCATAATGATGACAAGGCTATGCTAGTTAGTTTAAAATACCCACAAAATCTGAAACACTAACAAAATAAATGCAGCTTGTGCCTGTGTATAGGATATGGGTTTACCATTGGTTCTCTATCCTTGTGCAGCAATGCAAACAGTTTCAAATGACAGACCAGTATATATGCACAAAAAGTGTATTTGTGCCTGTATATTTCCCTGGGGGCTGCCAAAACTTGTGTGTCACTGAACACCCACAACCCCCTCTGAAGTCAGCAGTGGAAACAGATATTCAACACTTTGCCATGAAAGTCATCTCCAAGAAGCCAATGTTCCTCAGAGCTCCCAGCCACTTAAAACACAGGGTAGCAGCCCCTCGGTACAGCTGATAGAATCACCCAAGGATGAGAAGAGAAAAAGGCACTGAAGGAGTCAGAAGAGTCAGATCTCTAACATTTGCAAAGTCATTCCAGCAGATACATCCCAGTTCCTTAGATCTCTGTTCATGTTCCTCGGTTGGACCACACAGCTTTGTTGAGCCCAGCACACCCTGAACCTGGACCAAATGTTGTTCTGCTTCTCTTGCTCACTTAACCTGCCTGGATTGTTACATGAATAAGCCATGTAGAATCTGACCCATTTCCACAATAACCCTCCTCATTTAATCCTTCTGCAGAAAGCATCACCTCAGATATTTGTTTCAATAAAGTTATTGATTTCATATCTTCACCACTTTTGTTACAGTATTTTAGGTCAGTAGGTCATGTGGCCCTGCCTCATCCAATAGCTGTCTGGTCAATAGCTTAAAAAACTCAGTATTGACTGCTGGAAGAATGATCACACAAATAAACGGACCTGACATCAGTCAAATGGATTGTGTTTGGCAACCCAAGGGGGTACAAAGTGAACCTATACTGATAACTGGGTCAGCGTAATAAAGATACCTGTTTCATCAGCCTTAAAGCAATTGATTCTCTTAAAATGAAATGAAGATGTGACTGAAACAGTCTTTGGGACTGAGCCAGTGTCCGTGAGCACTGAGATTCTCCCCAGTTTCAATGAGGCTTAGAGTCATGGTATAGGACTCGGATGAACTAAGAGGCACAAGTACCTGATATGAACCCATCATCCTGCTATTTCAGTTTGGAAACAAAACACAGGCTTAATGCAAAAAGAAAATGTTAGAACCACCAGCCTGAGTAAGGCTTCTGGCCTTCACTCAGTCATCCAAAGCTTTTGGGAAGTGTTTGAGTACATCTCTGTATTTAAACAGCAAAGTGGTAACCAGGAACCTAGACTGGTTCCTCTGCCTGAAAAGGCAGAAGGAATAGTGTTTGTTATCACCTACATGACTTTGATGTGTGCCTTAGATTATAAGGCACCAACACTGGTCAAGTTAAATGCCCAGTAGAAAAAATTTCTTCTATGTAATAATTAAAGCACCAACCCAGACAACTAATGTAGACAATTAACTTTTGGACAGCAGAATTAAAAGATGAAACTTGTAATTCGGGGAATATTTCCCATCCTCATCTATGTTTCATAACCATTCTGGTCTATTTTTCAAGCAAAGTTTATCATCAGAAATAATAGCTAGAACCCAGCAGTTGGAAGTTTTATTCCCGTTCCTGGTTCAACCACAGATTATTCTTGTTGTCTGTATCTACAGTTGTTTTGATAGCCAGAAAATGGAAGTCACAACATTTATGAGAAAAAAAACATCAGTACAGACAAACTTATATATCTATTTATGACTTTCTCCTTCAACTTATGATATCTTTATCAAAACTACATTACATATACAGCTGTTGTTAAATTGCCATCATTCAGTGATAAAAACACAGGAGTGTAACATTGCTTTCCATTAACAAATGTTTGAGCACAGCTCTGCTTGGTAGAGAATATAATTTACAGAATTATACTATTTTCAAAGCAAAGTCAAAAAACCTTCATTATAAATAGCTGAGGGTGTAGCTTTGTTTGTTATTTCTGTAACTGCAATTACTATACTGACTGCCATGCGTTTTTAATGTTCTGGGTATTGATAATTCACTACAAAGGGCAATAAATACATAGGGATGGGACAGGACAGGACTTTTTGCTACTTCGGACTTTAAGCTCAGCTACTTTTATGTGTTATCTGCAAATCTTCTCCCTAGTTTTCCCTAATCTTCACAAACTGATGTGCCACTGATACCAAAAAGGGTACTCTTCCAAATGTCACAGTATTACCAGGCACTGCCTTACCACATTTCATTATGTTCTCCTTCACTTTTAAAATTCCTGGCTGATGGAGTTTCCAAGCCTTTCATCCTGTTGAACTGGTCATGCAGTTGTCACGTGTCATATGCCACACAGATTTCCCTGCAAATACACATCAGCCTGTGTTTCTTGGATCTTTTCAAGCAGTCGATCAATCTAATTGATTAATATTCCAGTTGCAATGTAAATAATTATGAAATTATAAATAAATCTGATTCAGAATCCAAGGTACCTGGCTGAGAATTCAGGTCTAAATTTTCTTGTTGGCTACATAGCTAAAATAGGAATCCTAACTTGGATTTGGCTTTCAAATGCCTAAAGTAAGAAACATTTCTCTCTGGCACTGAAGTATATAGCATTTCGGTTTCTTCTTGGCTGATGCATCCATTCTAAGTGCACAGAAAATGGTTGCAAAATGGTCTAGTATACCCACTTTGGATATAAATATGTGGACATGCTTTCAATCTGCATTTAGGCAGCCTAAAAAAATTACCTTTCCTCCTCCCAAGTCTGGAACTGAATAGCAAATTACCACAACTCGGCTGAGGCAAAAGTACCAAGGAGAGGAATAACTGCGTGCCAGGCATGCCTTAAAACACTCCAGCCTCATTACAAAAGCACATTGAGCAGTGCCTTCAATATAATTATTTGAATATGCAGAAAGTTTCCCAGTACTGACAAGACTGGGATTTCAAGTATCACCAAGGTCTTGCAATAAAGCATCAGGCAATTCTGCATTAGATCCCCTCCTGGTGTAAATTAGCTAGCCTAATTTGCACCAGTTTGTAGAGCTGTCCCATTTACTTTACTCTGTAGATTGGTCCTAAAAAACTAATACTTATATTCTCAGTGTGTCTCACATTTTTTATCACCTTAGTTTCTAAATGGTTAAATATTAAATTCACAATAAAGGAATATTGCTCACCCTTTTGAGATAGCCTTTGACAAGAGTGATTCATAACTATATGCACAACCTGTGTGCCTCCTCCATCCCCTCCAAATCATATTCATCACAAATAGTACTGCAAGGACTTCAGTGAAGTTCTGCAGTGGAAGGCATAAATCTGGGATGCAGCAGAAGTTGGTCAGGTTCCAAAAATTGGGGCATAACTATGGAAACACCTCGGTACCATTTTCTGCAGCTCAGAGTATCAGAAACATAAGCAGTGCAGAGCAGCCTGTCAATATGGGCAAATAAGAGATGTTGGCAGTCTTCGCTTAATTAATCAAGTTTATTCTATTGAACAATTAAGCTAATAGGGCTGGTGTTTTGGCTTCTTGCTTTGCTTCTGAACTTGAAGGCTCAGTTCCAACTGCCCTACACCCACTTATGCCTCCCCAGCTCTGACAGCAGTTGGCAATCAACAAGAGATGGGGACATTTTCACTAACCCATCACAACTGTTAAGTCTTGGCAGTAACCCTTTGTCTAATTATAAAGAGTAAACCATTTCGATCTTCTTGTTAATTTATTCTTTACATATGAAAACAAAGAATGAAACAAAATAATCTAATTTTCTCCCTTCCTCCTTGGCTTGTGGGGGAAGGACCTTGGTTTGCTCATTGGGTTATTCTTGCCTGGGAAGGTGCTGTGAGGAGTGCCTGCAGAAATCGTGTGTCCCACGCCCATCTAGCAGCTTCTCAGATTGGCCTTCAGTTAGCACCTCATCATCACCTTACTAACGGCCTGGGTTAGGCACTGGCTTCGGAAGAAGAGGGAAATCTCAGTGTTGCTTGCAAAGGGGATATAGGACAAAATAAATTCAGTTTATTGCTGGCCTCTTCTGCAGACACTGCTTTGGATTTCAATTGGCAACAGAGAACAGTTTTCCAGAAGGATCTCTGCCATTCCAAGCATTTTTTTTTAAATACTTCTGTGATTTCCAGATCTGGACAAGGACTGTCTTATAAGTAGAGCACTGAGAAAAGTATGGCCAGGAGAGGCCTATTGAAAATGATGGAATTAAGATGTTACTTTAGAAAAGAAAGGATTAATACCCTGGCTAATCTAAGCATAACTAGAAAATGTGGTTTTCATCATTCTGCACAAAAGGATGTTGTTCAACACACCCTCCTGTAACTAATAAGGGTAGAACTAATATGATAAATAATATACCCCTAGAAAAAGGATTATTGTAGCAGTAGAAGGAGTGATGTTTATAATCGATGTAAAATAGGTAAAGCCATGAGTGTCACACCTAGAATATTGGTTAGTAACGCTGAGCAAGAAGATGGTTTATAATTCAGAGTCTGACATGAAGTTAATTTGCAGAGAAGGGAATAAAGCCATTTTATGTGGCTGATACACAAAATGCACATAAACACTTTAAGATAGTTAAATAGATGTATTTATAAATGTGCATTACAATGCACATAGTTTTCATTCTTTTACATTTGTGTATTTTCTATACATTCCCTATATAAATGTATCTTCAGAAAGAAGTACATATATATGATATATTCATAGCCAGTGGTATTTACGTTCACACACATGTGCCATGGATGTAGGCACACATCTTAAACAAGTGAACAAACCAGGGTACCATGAAGGCTGTTCAGATGCCAAGGCCAGGATCAGAAACTGAACATTAGAGGAGGGGTTTAGCAGTATCTGGAGGGAGGGTTGAACTTCATGACTGTCTGAAGTAATAATAATTTGCTGCTGGGACAAGAGAAGAGGACAATTTATTAGGGTTTATTTGGGATTTTTTTCTTGTTTGTTTGTTTGGGTTTTTTGTTTGTTTGGGTTGTGTGTGTGTGTGGATTTTGTTGTTTGATTGGGTTTTTTTAGCATTAATTCCTTAATACAGATCCAATCCTTTTTTCCTTCAGTATCTTCCCAGGGACCACAGCATCTCAGAGAGAGTCAGGCCTTTGCCACAGGAGATGGGCACCTGCATAAAGGAACGGGGGGAGATGGTATCATGGGCAGCCCCTCTGCCTGGGAGATGAGAAGAGCAGAGGTGTGTGCATTGAGTCTGCAATAGCCCTTCTCCTTCCCTCACTCTATCTGAAGTCTGTTGTATATTTGTTCCTTCACGGCTCCTCGTCCTTAGATTAGATTTCTCCTTTCTCATTACCAACCTTAATAGACCCTTCAGACCTCATTCCAGCCCCAGATATTATCTGACCCGTATAATTAATTAATTATAGCCCAAATATTATAGATTATTAAAAATAGCATAACTAATAGTGTAATATCTCAAGCTGTCGACTTTAATAGTCAACATTGTCTTGGTCTCTCTTATCAGGCTGGGACACCCGGTGAGAATATTGATTTCTGGTAATTTTAACCATCATCTGCCATCCTGATGGGTAATTGTCAGATTTTCACCAGAGTCAGAGCTCATTTGAAATCGTTAAACCGTCGGCAAGGCTCACAGTTGATCTTAATGTTTCCTTTTTCTCCCCCTTCAATATGTTTCAGCAACAGAGAGGAAAATAAATAGAAAGGGAAAGAGAGCAAGCGAGATCTGCCTGCGTGCTGGCCATCCGATTTCTCTTTTATTTCTTTTTTTTTTTCCTTCACACGTACCAGCCCTCGCGATGCAGAGGGGCTGTGTGTGCCCCTCCACCATCGCTTCCACCTTTCTGTCAACCTTTTCTTAGAAATAACAATTATCATGATTATAATAATTATGATAGTAGCAAAATAAACGAGCCGCGTGTCCCCGGTGCCCCGCAAACGGGACGGTGCTGCTGTCGGTTCGGTACCCAGGCTCGGGAAACGGGGGGCAGAATGGGAGGGAGGGTTGCTCTGCGCCCCAAGTCAGGCCGAACCCACCACCCCAAGGCGGTTTCTCACGCCTGTCTCGGCCGTGCCAGCGGCAGGGGCTGCGGGCAGGGCACCTGAGGGTTGGTACCCGAGGAAAAGAGCCGGGAGGGGGGAGATGTTTACTCGCTTCCCCTCTCCACCACCACCACCTTGTCCAGCATCCCGGTTCGGGGTTGCTCTCATGGGAGCATCTCCAGCCTCCTGCCAGCAAAACGGATCGGCTTTAGCGAGGTGTGTGAAAAAAAAACCCTGCAGAGGAGATGCCAGCCGCGATAAGTGACAACAAGGCACTTTATTAGAATTTTATATAAAGTCCCGGGTGCTGGCAGATAAGCGCCCAAATTAGGAGGCGGAAGGGAGCGGCTGTTTAAGAGCATCCTCCGAGTTGAGGCTTGAAGGGCGACGAGGGACAGTGGGTACAGCTGCCCCTGTCTCTGCCCACCACCCTTTCCCCCCTACCCGGATGACACTCAGAGGCATTTCTCCCTCCTTCCCCTGTTCTCCCCCCCGCTCCGCAGCACCCACCCCCAGCCGCCCCGGGGCTGCCCTCGGTCTGTCGCGGAGCTGAGAGAGAGCCGGCGAGAGGGAAAAGAACTGTTTAATAGATACTCCGAGGATTCCCCTAGAGCATTATTTAAACTTCTAATTATGATTCATGTGTGTGATAATATTAATTTAATAATCAAGGAGCTGTGCAGGAAGCATTAACCTCAATTAAGCTCATTACTACCCTAACCTGGAATCCCCAGGGCTTTTAAATCTTCTACTATGAGGACCTGACACTGCATTGATAGAGGGCGAGATCTGCTTCAGAATCTTTTTTTTTTTTTTTTTTTTTCTAAATCATTTGCCTTCGTGGGTTGAGTTAATTAATTCCCTGATTTTGACAGGGGGGGGAAGCGCCTGGCCCTGGTCCTCAGCTCTGCCCTATGCAGAGAGACACTCGCGGGTGACAAAAATCAGGATGAGACCCAGATCGATGTGGGAGGCAGGGGCTGGCCCCACTACTTGCTGCCACTGACCCCTAAATAATAATAATAATAATAATAATAATAATAATAATAATAATAATAATAATAATAATAATAATAATAATAATAATAATAATAATAATAATAGGATTNCCCTAAATAATAATAATAATAATAATAATAATAATAATAATAATAATAATAATAATAATAATAATAATAATAATAATAATAATAATAATAATAATAGGATTAAATTAGTTTGGGAGCTCGACTGTGTTTGGAAACAAAATGGGGAAGGCGAGAAGCCCGAGGGACCTCCCGGACCCCTCAACCCGGCAGATGCAATCGCGGAAAGCGGCGGGACCTCGCTGTGCCAGGACTACGGGCAGCGCGGAGAGACGCGGAAACTCCGCGCCTGGTGCAGCCACCGGAATGACCTTCTCGACGCAGCGAGGGCTGCTAAATTGTTTTACCGCGGCGATAAATGACCTTAATTACCCGCAGCTCCATACCCTCCAGGGACAGGGAGGTGGATGAATGGAGAATAGTAAAAAAACCCAAACAAACAAAAAAAACCCACCACCACGAAGAAAGAAAGAAAAAAAGAAATCGTTCGTTGATCGAGAGTTTGATGAAATCTAATTTGAAATTCGCTATTAAGTAATTAAATTCGAGGCGGAAAAACGCTCGTAGCCGTGGGAGAGAGGAGCATCTCCCCGCAGACCCCCAGCACCCCCCGGGGAGGCCTCGGGGACTGCCAAGGGCTGGAGAGAGGCAGCGACTCTCTGGTCCTCGGTGCCCTCGTAGTGTGAAGGGCATCGGCGGAACCCGGGGCAGAGCCGTCTGCGGAGTCTGCCCTGCCCTTGCAAAGGAACAGGGCATCGCATCTCGTGTTTAAAGGTGACATCCCGGGAAGAGCCTTTGGCCTTCGGCGGGGCAGAGCCCCCCCCGCCACCGCAGGGGGACACAGGGGGCTCGGCGGAGACTGCCCGGGATGGTCCTGGGAGATGCTCTGGCCAGCGGTGCCTTTAGGCTTTGGAAATATCACCTCCCCGCAGGTATCATTCAACCTAACTACAGAGATAACTATCGCTGCGGCGGGGAGGCTTGGAAAAACGCGAGGGTGTTCCGTGGGTTTCTCTATTTATTTTGGAGAATGAAACGTTTCGGTGGGAGCTTTCCCCAGTCAGAGCACGGGAGCCGGGCCCACAGTACGGCTCTGCGTGGCTTCAGTGGCTCTTTTCTGCGGGGATCCACTGCCAGCCCCTCATCCCGCATCGCTCCTTCCAGCCGGTCCCGAAAGGCAGCGGCTCCCCGGCTCCCCTGGCCGAGAGGCTGTTGCTCGTCCCTCCTGCGAGGAAAATGGAACGGACTGTCTTCGTAAAGAGCAAAACGGGACCGGTCAGCCGGCCCGATCAGGAGAGAGATATTACATGTCACAACTCATCTAGGCCCCCATAATCACCGCTAACTTTCTGGTGAACAGATAACCAGAGATGGCAGATGGATGGAGATTGCACAAATGAGGCTCTAATTGACAATCAATTGTGATTAGGAGCAATAGAACATCTTTATAACACTCCCTTTAAACCGCCAACAAACAAAAGCGGCGGGTGGGCCGGGAGTCCCTTCGGGATGGGGCCCGGCAGTGAACCTCCAGCACCCCCTCCCCCCTCCCAGAGCCCCCTTCACCCCCAGCAGGGCAGAGGGGTCGCAGCTCCCAGTGCCCATGGGGTCGGTGGTGCCTGTGAGCACAGCCGGGTGAGCAGGAGGTGCCTCCCTGGAGATGTGGCTCCTTCTCCTAACACCCGGGAATGTGTTCGTGTCACCGCTCTGCAGGCACTCCCGGGACTGTCCCCGCACGGCCAACCGGGCGCAGAGATTTAATTACAAGGAACATTTTTATTTTCTTTTTTTTTTTTTCTGTTTTTCTAAGCTATATTGTCTCAGGGAATAAAAAATATCCCCACTACTACCCATGACACCCCCCCAAAAAAAAAAAAAAAGAAACCAAACCAACGCATTCTCTACGAAAAAGGTACAAATGCAGGAAATCTGAAAAAGCCGAGTCATTGGCACCTACCTAAACTGCCACCTACGTCTCATAAATAATCTCGCAGAACTCTGGGCAGAAGTAACGGGAGGAAAAATTATCCGAAAGATGACATCAGAGGGACGACCGGAGGAGAAGGAGGGAAGGAAGAGCTTCTAACAAACAAACAAATAAACACATGTGTGTGTTTATGTGAGTGTGTGAACATGCAGATTCAAACTTCCTTCTTGCCGTGTGTTCGTGGCAGCCCCATCGCTAAGGTCAGGAAAAGGGGGAGAGGTAATTACCTACACATGATCAGAGATTATACATACCATTTCAACCCAGGAGGTGATTTATAATTTAAAGATAAAGCGTAATAAAGTCATAAAAGAGAAAGGACACTGTTGTGGTGTCTGATTAAAATCTAAGGGCTGGTGTATAATATATGAGCGGGGGCTGTTGTGGGCTCCCGCTCAGCGGGACTCCCCTGGGCCCAGCCCGCTGATGGACTAATCATGTCCAAGCCCTACCAAAATTACAAGCTGATTGTTTTACCCATTATTTCTCCCAACTTTTAATTTCTGCTTTCTAAAGGATCATTGCCCGCGGTAATTGCAAAGGACCTGTCCTTGTATGTGTCACCAGCCTCAAAGACAAAAAAAATCTAATTTTCCATTTATGCTTTCTCTATTTTCCTGCAACACCCCCACCCTTTCTTTTTTTTTTTTTC
>VYZU01080230.1:0-31710 GCA_013401355.1 Ceyx cyanopectus
ATTTCCAAAGACAGGCTGTGAACATATTAATCACTTTATGAGTAAACTTTAAGAAGTTTATAAAAATACCAAACACAACAACAAAAGGAAAAAAAAATAGAGATTGCTCTCAGCCAAGATTAGGCATGAATTTATGGGCTCAGAGTAACAAAGAAAATTACGTCTGTTCAGAAAACTTTTTGCACACAGATCTCCATTTTATGATCAGCCTTTTGTTCTGATCTCCCCGTGACAGTTTCTTGCCATCTTTGGTTCATAAATGCACCTTGCTTTCATAAATAAGGAACACGCAGGGACTTGATGCCACTGAGAGTTCATCACTTGGCTTTAAATCTGACCTATTGATATTTCTGAAGAATACCAAACAGAGCAGATTTATCCAGCAGTCCTGCATACCTACAGCAGCACATGCTGGGGAAAGGCAGACAGCAGCTCAGGCAAAATCAGTGATGACCCTTAAATGAAGGGTACAGAGAAGAGACTCAGCACCAGGCTATGGATTGGGCAGAGGCACACAGGAACTACACCTCACTCTGTTCACTGTGTTGCTGAACCAGATCTGTAGCCTGCCTGTCACACACAAAGGTGTAAAAAAGCCTGTGAAGATAGACTGGTTAAGATCAAACTGTGTATTTGCTACATATTCAGATTTAATTATGCTCTGTGGAAACGTTGTGGCCCAAAATGAATGACAAAGAAAGTTAATTTTTCCTTAATAGTTCTGTCATGACACTAGAAAAAGCTTCTTCTCTCATGAAGACATTTCATATTTCACTAAGTGACCTGGTCTATTAATGACATACATTCAACAGTTCATTAACTGCTGCCAACAGTAGTGCAATAGAAAGGAGGAGAAAGAGTAGCTGAAGTCTAACCAGATTAAAAACACTACAGGACTCAGTTTGTGCTGAAGTTTAAGAGGGTTTTTAATTGTCACTTGTCTTCTGGGTTTAGGAATTGAGGTTGAAAATGGAATTATGTTTGTTCTGACCCATGTCAGGGTACTTTTGTTTAAACTCTTCCTGGGAAATACTGAATGAAGGCCACTTAAAACCAACCTCTGTTACAGTCACTCAGATACTCTTCTACCTGCACCAAAACAAGTTGTGTTTCTTGAATATCTGGAGTTTCCAGCATCACAAATCCAGAGCAGTAGCACTGATGCCCATGAGAAGATGCAGTCATGAACAAGTTAATAGGCACAGCACAGCCAAGCAACGTTATACTCCAGGCTTTGGTGGTTTGCTTTTTGTTTGCACTAGTACTTGTATTTGTACTATGTGGCAAAAAATATCTGGAGGCATTGGTTGGACGGTTTTTAATCTACGATTTGTTTAACTTCAAAACAATAAATAAAAAATAAAAATCAATTAGAGCAGCCAGGAAAAGAGAGGGCTGCTTTTGTTGGCTGCAAATGAAGGAGTCTAATATATCCTTTCATAAACAAACCTCCTCTGTACTAAGGTTTCTTGTAAGAACAGGCAGGCTTCAGAAGAGATTCAGAGGTTTGGTTTAGCTTAGGAACCCAAAAGTTCAGAAAATTCAGTTGTCTGCACAGCAGAGCTGAAGTCTCAAGAGAAAGGCTTGAGTGAGACTTTCTGGTACTTACCACGTCTGTTCAAGCATGAATGGTACTGTAAAAACAACTTCTCAGGGTGCTTTTCAGGAAACTAGACATTTTCTGCTGAACCAGCCAGAACCCATTAATTTCACTACATAAAATGAGGAAGAGAGGAGTTGGCTGCCCTCAAAGGTAAACAGAGGTCAAGGTGCAGCTTGGTGAGCAGCTATTTTTTGGTTCAAGTAGCACCATAAAAAAAAGGTTTTGTGCAAAATTGCTCAAATTAAAAGAAATCATTTACATAAAGTATTTATAAATCATTCTGTTCACCTTCCAGGAATAATCCAGTAGATGAGTTTATTGGCAGGAAAATTAGCAGATCAGAACACTTTTAGGGAAAAAGAAATATTATTTCTATGTGTAATAAAAATTAAACCATAATATTCAGTTTCAACCTGGCCAACTAACTGTATATATACCTGTACAAATAAGAGAGGTCTTTGCAGGTTTTATTTCACACCAAATAGCAAGTTTTCTGCAGTCAACAATGAGAAGACTAAGTTAAAAATCAGTAAATAAATCATTACCAACACCCAGAAAATAATCTGCAGGAAATCTCATCCAAATTAGTTTGCTATTCTTTGATCCACAGTGTTACATCTTCTGCAGTTGTAACAGCCTCTGTGCTTAGACACCCAGAAAAGGGGCTGGCTGTACTTATTGCAATGGGAGAGTGACCAGCTATATGTAATAATAAAAAGTATGTCTGAAAGAACAAATAAACAGGAGACTTGACTGGCAAATCTCCTTCACAGGCCTCAAATTAGTAACTGACTGAAGCAGTACAGGTGCTGAACACTAGTATTTTTAGGTTTTCTGAGTGTATAGATGGAGTTAATAAAACTACCAGGACTGGGACAGTGGGAACTGTTTTCTTTTTTCTTTTCTAGCCTCCAGACAATCTCATTTTAATTGCTACCTAACTCTATACACATCTTTGCCCCTCTCCCACTGCTCTTAGTTTTCTCTTTTCCAGCCCCTTTTTTGCCCCAAGGCAAGACAGCAAAGGTGAGGACTGTCAGAGAGGGAAGGAACAGTGGGAGGGAATGCCCTTCCCTGCAGCCTGGGACTGAGCAGAACAGGTTTGCAGAAATCCCCAGCTCTCTCCTCTCAGGTAGTGCCAGAGAAGTAGTGAGGGAAAGCAACCACCTGAACCTGTGGCCAGACTCCCCCTGCTACACCCTGCTAGCCTCTGCTTGCCAGCAGATGTGATCAAACACGTTCCTAGCTCCAAGGGATCTCCAACTGACAAATTTTACACATCAACCTTCTGAAAAAAATGAAAGGTAATCAGTCAAAGTGTTACTCAGTGTACGGTGCTAAGAATCACTAGCTTGTGATGCCACCAGCTTGCTGACGGAGGTGGCAAGGGGACAGAAGGTGGCATGGCACAAGAGATACCTCCCTACCCTCTTTATGGAGCACAAGTGAATCTAGCTGTATACGTGGCTCAGAGGCTTTGGGATTATGCAAATCAGAACATCCCTGTCTTAGGAAAACATTATCAATTGATACTTTGCTTGCACTTAGAAAGAAAAAGGATGTTTTGACCCAGACAAGTCCAGGCTAAATTGCCCCTGACCTTGACTAATTTTTTCTTGGCATGTTTTTGTGTGCATCATCTCCCTACAGCACAGCACACAGAGAACTTCCAGTGCTAATGCAGCTCCTTTCCCAAACATGTCCAAATGAAGACTCAGAATTTAGATTTTCCAAGAAGCTTATTGTCAGAAGGCCTTTAAGGGCAAGGGAAGGCTAGAGGATTGAAGCCAGGATATTTAGAGGGAAAGATCTAGGAGAAGAGGGCAAAATGAAAAGGTCTGGATTCTAAAGGAGTATGAATAAATTCCCGGAGGGCAGACTACAATAAGGAAGGGTGGTAATGCTGGGAAGACCAGGAAAGAAAACAAGAAAGCACTAGTATAGGAATCAGCCCCAGGAGAAGCCCTGCATCCATGGAATAAGTGAATGAGAGTTTCTCCTGGAGAGATGGGTGCTGTGGCTCCATCATGCAGCAATATTTGCCTCTGGCTCTGCACCTTCCTGACTCACTGCACCAGAGCTCTTGGAGTCACTGCTTGGAAGAGCTTTATAAATATTTCAGTATTTATCATATAGGTTTTCTTAGTCAAGGTCACAATATTCTTTTTTTTTTTTTTTTGCCACAAATCTATTAGATGTGACTTAACATGTGTGCACCCCTTCAAGTGTGACCTCTGCCTAAAGAGGAGCCTCTCACCCAGCAGGATGCAGGAGCACTCCATCACCCCAGCCAGTCAGTCAACAAGAGCTGCCTACAAGGTGCTCTGGTGCCTTCAGAGGGGTGTAATGAGCTGCCCCAGCCAAAAACCCTCATCCCTGCCTTAGAGATACAGTTCATCAGATAACTTAATTCACATTCATATAGCAGCTTTTATCCTATGATCCCAAAACCATTTTATGAGCTATACAACCAGTGTAATTTCCATATTCATACCCACTCTCTAACAGATGCAGCCACACCAAAGTCAGAAGTAATATTCCGTTTTCACCAGAGGTGAAGATGTGAATTCCCTCTGCTAACCAGAGAAGCACCACATGCTAATATTAAACACTTTCTTATCCCGGAATAAGACTCTAATTATTGCTTAATTTTTCCAGTTCATATGAATCACCAGGAAAAATATTAAAGCAAAAGTAAACATGGATTCCTTGTCCTATTTGCAATCTCAAAAAAAAATTAAATATCATGAGTCACATTATGAAAAGGTGTATATGCTTATATTTTTTTCTCATTACATTTCAAAAAACTCCTTGCAAACAAAAAGTGTTAGCCTGAAGTATCACTGAAGCTTAAGAAGCAGCTGTGCTTATCCTACAATTAATTTTTTCTGAAAATTCATATACACTGTTCCTGGAGATAGACAGAGTAGGATGGCAGTGGAGAGCTGAGGGATTGAAGGGGAACAGCCTGTAGCCTGACAGAGATCAGCAGCCTTACATTTAGCTGTAGCTAAAGATTTTCAGTGTGGCCACTCCCCACTCCTTCAAAACACTTCTGAGAACTGGCTACTTAATTTTCCAGGAGAGTTTACGTATCTAGAGCAAATAACACTATACTGCATCCTTCTGGGATTCCATTCATCCCACAGGATACTGCACATATCATTTTCAGCAAATACTTCTGCATTTTCACTTTTTTTTAATGTCCAGATGTTTGAGTGCTGCTGTCAGTGGTTGGAAGAGAGCAGAGAAGCAGGGGGAATCGTGTGAAGATGAGTGGGCAGCGTTTCAAAAAGTCTAGGCTTTCAATTCATTAGTATTCAAGAGATTTAAGTGCCATGATGCTCAATTCATTTTATCACAACGACTTAAAAAGCCTGTTCTGCCACTCTAAGGCAGATAATCAAGGGCACGAGCATTTTCGTTATCAAAGCTTGCACAGCCACAATACCAGTTGTTAATTACAGGTATGTGACTTTATAGAAATAAAGATTTCTGGAAATCTGTGATTCTGTGGTTCTGTGAAATGGAAAGCCCAGGTTTTTTCAGCTTATCCTGGCTATTTTATTTCCTGCAAATTAAAGCAAGACATATTTTCCTTGAAGAAATTTTCATTTACAATAGTACAGCCTCAAAGAGTTTCCCAAGTACATGCACTGGCCTTTGAAATAAAAGACTTTTAAAAGAATTGGAATTCTAAACATACAAAAAAGTCATTTTGGTGTAATGTCACTATCTGCTTGAGCTGAATGACACAGAGAACTCAGAAAGATAAAGCTCAAATCTGGCTCTTAAAATCTAAATAATACAGTACCCTTGATGCCCTTCTTTATTAAGGTTCTTACAATTCCTTACTGGTTTTCTGAATAAATTCCATTTCACCCTTTGCTTAGAGGCAACCACCTCTCCAGTGGAATGTGGCAGCTTGTTAATAGCAAGTAACAGTATTGGGGCTAAAATGCTACCAGCTCTTCAATGAGAAACTACTGCCATCTTAGAGTTCAGGTGAGATGAAGTTTAAATCAGAATGAATGACAGATGATGTGCTGTGGTCTGGGTAACACCAGCCAGACACAGCCCTGCCACTGCTGCAATGCATCGATTCTGGCTTCATCCCAAGCCTGGGAAACAACATCCCAGGCAGGAGACAGCCCTAGAGGAGCACTCTGTCTTTCTGTGGCAATCTCCTTTTTGCCCAGGGGTTTCTTAGAGAGGAAGGGAAAGCATGCAAGTAATTGTAGACTGAACAAGAAATGGAGAGAAACACATTTTGATTTGGTCTGATTCTATGAGGAGTCAGCAAAAAAAATCTTAAATCAGATGTATTAGAATTATAATCCATCACCCAGTTCATAATTTCATAATATCACAAGGTGGCTTGGTAACACTGCCTGCAGAGTAGCACCTTTCTATGTGATGCATGCACAGGCTTGCACACACACACACACACACACACACACACACTTCCAACAAAGGGAAACACAAAAATTAATGCAACATTTTTCCACATCATCATCATGAAACTGCACCAAAAGCAAACCCGAATGCCAAAGGTACAGTATTAAAACTAGTCTTTGGGGCTTTTTCCTGCATTTTAAAGCAGGCAATAGAATTAGGGTTGCAGCAAGTTCTCCCCAGAACACTCTCATCCTTCACAAGGCTTTCCTGCTAAGCCTGAGGCTTGGCTGTTTACTCCCTGCTCTTTGCATAAGATCCCCAGGCAGTCTTAAGTAGCCTCTTCTACCACTTTTTGTCTGCCACATCCCACTCTGCAAATCTCTCCTGTGACCACATTCAGTAGATCACTTTTTCCTCTCCTCTTTCCAGAACACTCAACCATTCATTCCTTAGGGAATCTATCCAAACACCTATCACGTCTGGGAAGAGCAGCTGGAAATCAGAACACAGCAGCTACCTTGAGCTGCAGGCTTCAGCAGGTGGCTGGGAGGCCAAGGGAGCAGAGGTGCCTTTCTACCCACTGCAGGGTGGAAGTTCTTTGCTTCACTCCAAGTCCAGCCCTGGTACCCAAACTCTCTGCAGAGGTGCAAGGGAGAACCAGTGCAAGTTACATAGAACATCAGAGTCTCACTGCATGTTTCTGTGCTACTCTGGTGCCCAGAAAATGTGTGTATCTTCACTGGCACAGACTAAGCCCACATAGCTCCCCTTCCTGAGGATGATTTATAGAAGAGTTTAATGCAGCTTTTCTTCTCAGTTCATAATTTCTATGCTCCAAATTCATCCAGCTGCTTGTATCTGAGTTTACCAGCACACAGGTTTTTATTTCACATAGTTACAAATCAAAGCCTGATTGGTGCTACTAATGAAGCTCAGTCAAGTTTTTTCAAACCTGCATTTTTATTCATTTAGGCATTTATAAATAATAGCAATAGTATTACCCCAACCACTAATATTTTCATAACAAAGTGGCCAGTTACCCAGTTTCATCATATGAAAGTGAATAAAAGGAATGCTCTTCTGAACCACTTCCTTAGATACATTGCATTCTTCTGTTGAATTCCTGTACAATGTTTTTTTAAGTACTAAGTTAAAGAGCAAATATTGCTCTGAGTGTAACTGCGAGAGTTATCAGTAATGCCTTTCTCATTTTTTAAAAGTAAATTATAATGTCACTAGAAAGACCTACCAGCAGAAACAACGTGCAGCTGCCAAAGATCTTTGATCTTGAGCTGTAATTGCCACAACACGTTTAGCAAAGTGATTTATGATCAGACAAAATTCACAACTCTACATATCCCAGTCTCAGGCACTCATTAAGGCAATTGGCATGACCATAAATATCATCTATAGAAAAAAATACTCTTAAAAAGCCCTTGAAAGCCAGGACTCCACCACTCGGTGTCAGCAGAACAGTCCTCAGGTATCTCAGCTTGCTAGAGAGTTGTTTTGTTTGGGTTTTTTTTAATGCTGCAATTGCTCCTGAATCCTTCAAAGCTTTAAGTACTTCAGTGTTTACACCCACCAAGCACCTCTTGGCAGCAGCACCTTTCCATACTCCAACACCATGAAGGACCAATGAATTCCATCAGCTTCCTGCTCTCGGCACAGATCTACACTTCTTAACCAGCCCATTCTTTCTTCTAATGAATTTTTAAGGTAAATGTAGTTTCTGCTTTCAAACATTCATGATGAGAGTGTAAAAGCTTCAGCACAGAATATATTTATATATATACAGCTGCTATAACTTTTTTTTAAATATAAAACCTGCTACCTTCAGCTGATCTGTTCAAAATTGTTTGCTAGAGCTGATCAAGCTTTCAAATCATTAGCACACATTTTCAGCAATACAAGTGTTGACCCTGCTGCTCATAGTAAGGTGGTGAGAAGATACTTGAAGCATTTCCAAACAAGGAAAGTTCTACAGGTATCAGTATTGCACAAGAGGCAGCACTGATGTGAAGTTATCTTTGCATAACATGCTTTGCATGATCTATTTGCAACTGGTCCTTTAGAAATATAATGAAACAGTAAAGAAAAAACAAACCACACTTCTGCCATCCATTCAGAAATAACTGTCATGCTGCATGAGCCAAGTGAGAGCACCACAGAGTGGATAGTGATACCCACAGGTAATGACCAGCACTGCCTTCACTTGAAGCTTGAGTTCAGGTAATACTTTGATCAAGTACATTACTACAGCATCTCTAACAAAACATCTAAATAGTATCAGCACTTTGTTCACAGCTCTCTTCACATCCAACTGTTATAACAGTAACTGGCACAGATTATTATTTTTTTCCAATTGAGCATGAAGTTCTACAGGAAAAAGTTCAAACACTCCCCTGGCCTGCACATTCTGAAGTCCAGTGCTGCTCCCAGTTAAGCCAGGACAGAAGCTTGTAATAACTCTCTCCTTCACTGGAGTGAGGCTGTTTCCTGCTTTTCCATCCAAGGCTGGGCTGGCCTGTGTTTTAATGCAGCAGCAGCCTACTGGCAGATCCACTAATGAATCAGCAGAAACCCATCAATCCAAGTACAACTCAGAACCATTTGACACCGATTTAAGCTTCTCCCTCCAGCCCCATTTTCTCTAGATTTTGTTTGAAAATGTATTTCCAGCATCACCTGATTGGGTCCAGACATTGCATTTCTAAATGAGTTGGTATATATCCACCCATGGCAGGCAGGGTGCTGATCACAGGCATAAGTATTAAGAGATAAATTACCAGTGATAGCTCCCAAACAGATCAACTTCCTAGTGTGTTCAGCAAAGAACTGAACAAAAGGAGGCAGTTGTTCAAAAGGCAAGAGCTAAGCACAGGAATTGGGCACATGGAAAAGATTTTTAATTGTCTAATTCCACTTTGTCAAATACTTCTGTTTCCTTACCAAGAAATAACAAAGAAAAAAAAATAAATTCCAAAACATGCTTTCTCTTTTCCTACAGGTCAACACCAAGCTACACGCTTCCTTCTATTAAAACTCCTAGTTAATAATTACAGTGAAATAGGAAAAGGAAGAAGACTAAGGGCTGACTCTTACGTTCTGAATGTTATCAATAGTATTTGCACTGAGGTGAAACCAGATAACAGCAGGATGTATGTCAGCCAAACAGTAAAACTGTAAAGATGTGGAAAATTACATCTTGAATTCATCAATCTGCTGTTACACGAGCCTTTTGACACTGACAGGCAGCAATTTTGTCTGGAAATGGCAAATTTGCACTTTTGGTGTATTTTGGTGCCTAGACAGAGGCAGAATGCACCGTTGTCATGTTCTACAGAGTGCTTTGGAGCTTTGGTTTGGGTTTTTTTAAGCACAAACACATTTTACTGTAATCCTAAGGAATGAAATTTGCAGTGAAGGAAGAACCACTCTACACTGCTTAAAATACAGCCCGGCAGATACTTATCCTAAAAACAAATTTTCCCAGAAAGGAGGTGGAAAGATTTATAAGCACTATCTTGTCCAGAGTGTAAATCAGTATTGTTATATTTCCAGCTGTAAACTGTGGCAGTTCTACCGTCTGCTCCAGTCTGTTCCTACAGTAGATCATCATTAATGGTCACCAACATTCTGCTCTTCCTACATCTCCTCTCTAGATACATCATTTTTAAAAAAATAAATAAGTTGTTCCTGAGCTATCCTGTTCAATTGCAGCAGCCTATTACCTGCTTTGCAACATGGTTGAGTGGCCCCACCAGGGACAGGGACCACATTGTCCTGAGCATCATGCAAAAAAACAGAGAAGACAATCTCTGCCCCAAAGTATCTTCGTGTAAGCAAAACAATCTGAATGACAAAGTCAAGTGGGAACAGAATCCTGAATGGAAGCCAAAAAAAGGGAGACCTTCACTGGGTGAAAAGCCTTCAGCAAATGCTCTACCCTAGGTATTAATGTAGCTAACTTCTAAAAATAAATATTGAATATTTGATGTTGTCATGGACATAACATGCCCTCATAAAGAGTCAGATAAAGTAAACCATTATTTCATGTAATGAAAACAAATAGACAAAGATAAAAAGTAAAACTTCCCTATCTCCAATGCAACAAGATTCCCACTTGGTGGCATTGAGTTGCCCAGAACCACTCGTGCAAGTTCCTCCAACGAAAACTATTAAAAAGCAGTATGAGGGTTCTTAAAAAGAAAATAACATAGCCCACATTTTCACTGAAAGGCTCTTAAATGCTCATTTTGAACTTTTTAATTAAAAGACTCGGTTTTGCCACAACTACAGAGGCCAAGAGGAATGATCTTCAACTCACAGATCAGATTTCCTGCAGAAATAAGCAGGAAAACAGGTTTCTCTTGTTTATGATGTGCCAATATCTCGACAGAAAGGTGGAAAACTCAGAATGAAGCATGAGGTCAAGTATTCATAATGCAAATAATCCACTCAGGCCTAGGAGCTGATATCTACAGTAACCACATTGAGCTACCTGCCAAAGTTCAGCTGAAGCCCAAGTTTCAGGGAAGGAAAAAAAACCAACCCCAAAACAGAAGACATCCATTTAGACTTGAAAAGGGCAGCATTAAAAGATGCAAAAACAACAATAATTTTGTGCTAGAAACTGAGTTTTCTTTAGTAATACACAGCTTCCCATGAATAATAAAAGAGCACTCAATGTTTTATGACGTATAGCTTAGTTATGACTATCTGCAGGACTTGCTTGTAACATACTGATGTTTTGGAATTAAAAAGATCACAGTAATATTCAACTAATCTAAGGCAACCACATACTACAGTCACAGCCACAGGAAGCAAAAATCTAAAAGGACATTCTAAGAAATGCTAACTAAAAATAAAAAATAAAAGAGCTAAAAAATGTTATTATTTATTCACATTACTGTAGTGTCCAGGAGTCCTAATGAGCCCAGACCCCACTCTGCTAGATGCTGCTGTACAACTAATTTATGAACTCGACATGCTTCTCAATGAAGAAAAGAAAGTACATGCTAATAATGTTATTACAGCATCAGGGCAACATTATCTTAGACAATGAGAAATGTGGAAGTTTTATAAGCTTTCTTTATTGTTATTAAAAGGAGCACCGTTACCTTGGCAACTGCTGAATCACTTGGGAATTTGCTAAAGAAACCCAAATGTTACTTATACTTGCACATTTGCAATCAGTTTAGGGAAAACAATTGGGGTTTTGTTTGGTGGTTTTATAGTGCTTAAAAAAAAAATAATTAAAAAAATCATCAAATCACACATTTTTTCTTGATGACTATGACACTGCAAATCTCAACTTCCAAAAACTAAATCAGTTCTTAGGATTGAATTAAGGCAGATCATGTCTCATTTGCACCCAAAGTAATCTGCACTTTCATACAGCCTAATAATAATCTAGGAACTTGGTCAGAAATAGAAGCACAGCACCATGCAGTCAGTGCACAGGACAATACACATCAGAGAGCTTCCCACTGGGCAAGGACTGGGCAGAGGAGCAGGCACCCCACCTGAGGGCAGTCAGAAAAGGAACCCCAAACAACCATTTTTCCAGTCTCAGGGAGAAAAAACACACAAGTGGGCAAAGATAGGTGCACTGTACTCTTACACAGTGCAGCCAAATGTGGAACTTGCATTGCTTTTAGCTGCCAACTGCCCCCTTTTTCCTTTACCCTTCCTTAGCAGGATCCATTTGCTTTCAAGATAAGAGCTGGGTGCATGAAAATAACTGAAAGCTGCAAGAGGATCAGCCTGTGAGATGTGGTGATTGTGGGATGGCTGCTTTTCTTCTAGTTTTCAGCAACATATTATCCCCAAGCACAGGCCAGCCCAACAGCAATGAAAAGCAGAACACTGGCAAAACCCAGCTTTACTGTCAAGGAACCTCATGAAGCTCAAATTAAGCTATGAAAAAAAGGGATGGATTTCAGATAATGTCAATTTTGGAAACAGAAAATTGCCAGACACAATCACTGTGTGAGAGAACCCTGAGCAAAATGCTCATTTCCCTGAAAATAAACACAGCCATTGGCACAGCAGGATGCTTCAGATTTTGTCAACTCTAAGGTGTGCTGAGTGAACTGGGTTAAAATGCCAGGCTTAAATACAAACCCTTCCAACTCATGCTTGCTGGGCTGGCGGAGTTAGCTTCAGCCTAACTCTGGCATCCTATGGCAAACATTACACAGTCCCAGCTAAGTCCTTGGGAGGTCATCCTCCTTTCTGTCACCTCTGAAGTTTGCCTGGTGGTTTCTCCCCTTCCTGGTGGTTCCTGGGCTGAATTGCTGCTGCAGGCTCCCTGCTCGCTCATCTCTGCAGCCACCTCCCAAAACCCCCACAGCAACGTAATATAACCATACATCTCCTCAACTGCAAACACACAGAACCAGCTCTTAAGCATCACCAGATGTATTAGAATTATGTATCTTTTCAGCTACATTGCAAAGGGACATGTGGATAACAGGATGCAGCTTCACAATAAGCAAATAAAGAAATAAATAAAAGCATGCATCATTTCCCAAATGCTTTCCAGAGTGAAAGTTACATTTTCTTCCTCTAAATGCAAGATTCTTTCATTCTCCCTCCTAGCTGTTTATCACACTACATTTGGAGGCTCAACTTAAAGCAGAGCTTGAGAAATTCCTGTTTTAAATGACTTATTAAATATTTTTAGTGAGAGAACAGTTAGTGAAACCAGAAAGCACTAATATTCACAAAATGAGAAAGACCAGAATTCAGCTACATTTAAACATAAATTAATTGTTTCAATACCAATAGTTACAGAGTTCCTACTACTGTCATTGCAGTAGAAACTAATTTGGCACGAGGCTATATGTAGGGCTACTGCACTGCAGCCATAAGGAATTGTTACACATATGGGCCAATATTTATAATGATATAACTGAATTATTTCTCAGAGCACTTAACATTAAACATAGCATTGTACATTGTTTTGCAAGCATAAGTCTTAAGACAGTGAGTCGGTCAGATAAAACTTTAAATTCCCTTTCATTTAAGCCACTAATGAGATGATATCATGAGGGCCTTAGTTTTTGTTAACAGGGTTGCAGTAGAACTTATTACTAAGTGATTTTTCCCTAAGAATTTGTTCTTAAAAACAAAGGATGGCAGGACATGGAAGCATTTTTTTTTTCTTTAAAAGTACAGTGGAGAATTTAAGTGTTTGCTTGAGATTAAAAAATGCATAAAATATCCTCCTTGAACCTACTTAACTCTTTAAGGAGGTTTCACATAAAGCAGAAATAATGTAGATCAAACTGCTTATTCACACACTCACATTCCAATACTCCAGACACGTTTCAGGAGGAAAATACAAAGTTCAAGATCTGCACAGAGACCTGTATGCTCAGGACATACTAAAAATTCCACATTCTCTCTCATACTGACATCACAGCTCATCCCATCAATCCCTGCTCTAGGGATGCAATATCCCTACGTGCTGGGACTGTGAAGATGACAGTCTCTTGACCCAAGGTTGCTGGCCATTACCATGTCATCTATATATAAGAGCAGCAAAGTTAAATCACTCTTCCCAAACAGAATTGCAGTATGGAGGAGGAAGATTATAATGGAAAGTGTGATGACATGGGGAAAATAACTTTTAAAACTGCCCTTTTCCAGAGAAGGGAAGGAAGAGGTTGACATAACTACAAAATAGCACTGGGACAAGTGCTCTGGGATAGAGCATAAGGCACACTTGCCAAACTGGCACAGATCTGAATTGTTTTCAGATTCCTTTTTAGACCCAAATGCCATGAACTCTAGTCAAAAATCAAAACCAATGCTGTAGAATACAAGGACACCAATGGCAGCAAACAAAAATGACACAAAAACCAGCAATAATTATGTCTTCAAAACTGTTCCTCTCAGTAAGAATTCAAAGGAGGGTTGGCACAGACCCACAGGTGTCTCAGTGAGGGTGCAGGTAAGAGAGGGAGGAACAAAGTGAAGCCTCAAAGTGAGGAGCAGCCCTTGCCACTTTGATCTCGATGGGATGCTTAGGGCCATATTGTGATGCGAATTCCTGCAAAGAGAAGCTGCTAAGGACAGCCCCCAGTCAGGCTCCCAGTAGGCTCAGCTGGTGATGCTGCAGCCCACCAGCCTGGCACCTCTCTGCTGACTGGGCCTGAGAGCAGTGCCAACTTGTGTGTGGTTCTCAGGGTACAAATACAGCAGCTATTGCTCACGACCTGGAAGCTTTTGCTGACATAACTGTGTCCTGAGAGCCTCCTGTGTTGGGGAGCCACTGGGAGGGAGAGAAGCAGCCATTTTCTCCTCATGGAGCAGGATGAGGCCTAATGAGACAAGATATCTGCCAGGCACCCTCCTCAGAGCACTCTGCTAAAAGGTGAAGAGGCAGAGTGAAAATTAGAAAGCTGCCATGAACACATTTTATCTGGTGTTTTAATTATTCATACTACCCTAAGCCCTATTAGGCTAGTTTGCATTTCCCCAGTTTCACACAGCAGCATCCCAACACCCAAGGCAATTACCTCTGTTTACATGACATGATGAATAAATAGCTTTCAGTACCTAGCATCTGGCCTCAGAGCTGCTGTACACTGCAAGATCACCTCCAAAAAAGGGTCAAGCTGGGCATGTAGTTGTTTCCCAGATGTGAGCAACTACCTTTAACAACACAACATCATCACAGGGCAGGTCATAATTATAGACTTCCATACCAGAGAGAATAACACTGGCTCTCTGCTCCACCCCTTTCTGCAGAAAGGGACAAAGAGAGGGCAAGGAGAAGGTCACGAGTAAAAGCACTCAGACAGCAAGAGTGCTGCAGGAAGGTGGTGTACTTGCACATTCCATCCCATGTCGCCACATTTCCCACACCACAAGATACAGGATATTTTCTCCATTTTCTTCCCCAGCTTTTCTGAACCCCCTGCTTAAACTGCTTGTCATTTTAAGGGCACAGCCATTTGCTAGCCTGCTTTTCCTTATTCAGAGTGCCACAAGTGAAGACAAACCCCCTCTAATAGTCCCAAAGTAGTGCAATTATTTTCAGACATCACTTTAAATCCTAGAAGTCTTTTTCTTGAGAAAAAAAAAGAAAAAAGAAAAGAATGAGTACTTTGCATCCAAGACTACTTAACAGAAGAGGAACCCCATGATGAGGATGAAACAGGACATTTCCTCTTGCAATTTTAACAACATATAGCCTCTGTTTTGTGGTAGTCTTCTGTACTCTGGTTTTCTCCCTCTATGTACCTCAACACACAAAATCAGAATTTTAATTTTCTTTTTTTTTTTTTTAATGAAGAATAAAAGCAGAATTGTCTTGCTGCTTCTGCTTACAAAATAACGAAAAAATAGAATTATTAAAACTCTAGCTGCTTATGCATAAAGCAACTCATACCAGCTAAAGAGACAGAAAAGAGTTCTTGCTAATAGTGATTACAAGCAATTAACCAAGAGAAATGCATAAGAACTCGCACTTTGCCTTCATACAGTTTATCAAGTTTAGTCTGCACTGTTACATGTTTGTAATTTATAGAAAAAGCCAGCAGCTATTTGGCAAGATTTACATCTAGAAACAGCAATTTAATCACATATGAAAGATCAGGGGAACTGGATGCCTCAGGACATTGCAAACTTCTCACCTCCCACTAACCTGCCTGAAACTTGCCTTGGTCATGTTAAAGGTTAACTAAAAATAACTTTTAAATATCTGTTTCTTTATTAGGCTCTTGTTTCTAACCAGAGACATGAAATTTATTAAAGTTATCATGTGAAATATTGAATGCTTGCACAGCAGAAACAAGCAGCTTGCAAATTCAGCAGTCTTCCCTCTGCAGTGATGGAACTGTAACTGCTCTTTACAAAATTCCTAGTGACTCCTTGGCCAGGCAGAAATAAACTGAATGGCAGATGTTAGACATTTCATAATGGAAAAAAAAAAACTCTCCAAAAGCAAACTATCAAATGTGACTTTGCTCCCTAAAACAACCAAATGAATTCATGCACATGGAACATATATGTAGTAGCTTAACCAATGAAAGGCAGGATATCCTATCCTGTTGTTTCAATATTTCATTTCTGACATTTTAAACTTGAACAAGTTACACTTATCAAACACGACACCTTTGGAGCCTGACCTTAAAGTGTCCTAGAGTTTCAAATGCCAGCCCTATGCCTAGGTGTCTAATTTGAGACAACGCTGTACTTGTTGCTGTTAAGCAAACAAAGTTCTTAATCAGAAGAGGTCTCAGGAGCCTCAGTTTGTTCTTCTTTAAAGAACTCTTCATAAGCAACAGTCAGAAAAGATCAGAAGTTGTTTTACTTGCTGACTGATGCTCAGAAACTGGTTCTAAATGTTGATGTGCCTGCATGGCAAACACAGTAGGCTCAACAGGTGTATTTCATGAACTCTTGGGGACTGGGGTCAAGAATAGAAAGGGTATTAAGTTGGCATTTTGCTCTTTGACATTGCACTAATTGTTTGCATATCAAAGCTTATAGAAAGCATGGATAGCTTGCCCAGATGCACTTGGTCTCTGAATAACCCTCTCACGATTTGTAAATATTCCACTTGGGAGAAGGGTCAAAATTCATAGTTGAAAAAAGGAAAATATGGTGTCCAGCCTATAGCAAAGCTTTCCTCAGTAAGCCAAAAAAAGGACATAATTCTGCCACTTAACTACAACTCTACTTAGAAAGGAAAACCATATAATACAGTAAGTTACCCTCCATTAATCCCTCTCTTAAAAATGAGGAATCTCTTTGGGAAATGTAGCCTGGAGGATTTTTATTTTAATTTTTATTTTTTAAACTGTCGTCTGTTTTTTCTAAGACAATCAAGACCAGCATAGTAGAGTTTCTATTAAGATCATGAGGATGCTGAGAAATTTCAAATGCAGAAGCTAATGAGCATCTTAATGCCCAGAATGGTGGGGCAATACAATTTAATCATTTAGTATCTATGTCAAGGCTAAGAAGCTTCACTTCTTCGTATGTTCAAGTGTTTGTCCAACAAGACAATTTCACTAGTAACAAAACATGATGCTTCAGCCCAGGCCTTTCAGCATGCTCTTCAGCCCAAATTTATAATCAGACTATTCTTGAAGAATAAAACAACAACAAACATACAATTGGATCCAGGCACATTTAAGAGAGAGTAAAAGATCAAATCTTCAGGCTAAATAGTTTAGAGTGAGAGCTCAGTACAAGGTGCCTTGTTTAAGATAAACTGGAAGTTATTGAAAAGCAGAGCATTCACATGAGTTTTATATTTTTCATCAAGTAAGCAATTCAAAACGTCCAATTTTTCCAGAAGCTCAGGCAATAAGCACTAGTGGGATTTTCAATAATAATTCTACAAAATGTAGTAATAGGAGCATTTTTTTTCCACAAGCACATCTGTAATCTTAGAGCAGGGGCTCTATATTGCAGTCTTTTACAATTATTTTCTTAAATCATGCCACAGCTAACCAGCTCTTCGCTCATTTTCTTTCATCTTTGAAACACAAAGGGATTCTCACAATCATCCTATTTAAAAACAATTCTGTTTTAAAACAACAGTTGTAAACATTAATAGGCTTAAACCATAATGATGATGACTCGCCTGCAGTTCCATCAGTAACCAAATCTGTGCTAATTCCCAGCAGAATTGCCAGCTCATTTGCCTGGTGCCACAAGGAACCACAGAGCTGTGCTCTGCTAGTGCATCTGGCAAACCATCAAGATAGGGAAAAAGACATTTCTAAATAAACATTGCCTTCAGTGTTGTTCAAACGCTTGCCTAAAATTAATTTATCCACCAAAAGATTGTAGTTTTACAGTAATTTAAGACCTGAAAGTTAGAACTATTCTGACAAAAAGATGCTAAAGTAGCAGCCTGTAGGCAACTTGGTCTCAGCCTTGGAAGTTTCCAGTATAAACTCCATTTGGGCTTTTTCAATTGGCAGGTTTCATTTCTCAGAGAGCAACAATTTCTAACCTGATGAGGGAGAAAGGCAGCAAGTCTGCCCTGTTTTCCCTGGCCAATCATTTGCACGAGGGATGATCACCACCACCACCCTCCACACACCTCCCCTGTCAGTTCACACCTGAACTGAGGCTTTTGTTTCAGTAGGGAATAAAACTCTGGGATTTGCCTATAGCTTCTGAAAGTTATTCTACTTGTGCTGGAACAAGTAAAAAGAAAAGGAAAAACACCACTCAAAAGCCCTACAATGCACATATCTGTAAGAGATTAGAAACAGGTATAAGCAAAGAAATACTTGTAGACCAAATAATTATTTTTTATAATTCAAAACTATAAAGTGCAACAAGGAGAGAAAAAAAAATCCTTTCCCTCCACCCCCGATTTTTGTTTTCTCTAAGTTTCAGCTACCTAAAGCAGTCTAATGTTTTTGTGTTTCACATAAAGGTCATCCAGAACATTTACATAGTCTACCAAACATCACTTTCTGCAATAAAGATACAGAGAATGTGAAACTACAGTTATCTTATAAGACAGCTATTTCAAAGTGAAATGTGCAGAGTTGTAAACTTTTCCTAACAATACCCTGACTAATAAACTTATCAAACATTATTTAAACTGTCTTAAGATAGCACATAATTATAGGTGTGATTTTTTAATTTAGAACTTGGATGTGTTCTAGGTTTATTTTCAAATTAATTTTGATCATTTACCATCGTTCTGCCCAAATCTGGCCTCTAGTCAGTAAGGCTTCTACACATATGGTCTGACTTTCTAAAGGGCTATTAGGAAAGAAAGAAAAAAAGAAAAAGGAAAAAAAAAGGAAGAAAAGAAATTCCATTACTGTTTTCATGCTTTTTCATTGAACCATCACTGCATTCGCTTGCAATAACTCTAAAGGAGGATTATAAAAGTACTTTCCCAGAATGTGTACTAAAAGGAAGGGAGCTCCAAACCTGGAGAGCATCTGAAAGGGGCCCCTTGTGAACTGAATTCTCCCATGCAGCCCTTTGAAACCCTTTGCCTGGTCAGGCTGCTTGGGCCTCCACATACAATTAGCTATTACTGCAGCTTATCCCAAATACTTTCACCAGCCCATCACAGCAGTGATTAGGAAAAGCCTTATTGCACGTCTTCATGGTGGTAATGGATCCATTAGCAGGATCCTACTTCAGAACAAGTTGAAACAATTTTCACTTTAACACATCTTCACTGCATGTGGGCTTTTGGAGAGCCACATGTTAGCTACTGCTCTGCTCTCCACCATAAAGCTTCTCTCCAGATAACCTTAGTGATCACAGTCTTCAGATTTGTGAAAGCAGGATTGCAAAATAAGCGTTTTCAGCTTAACAGCATGCAAGGAAAGCAAGGCTCTGTTAAAAATAATTAATTTTCTGCACTAGGAGAGATAAAAATAAAACAAACTACCATCTGTACTGTTTGCTGTTAACAACACACGTTATCTTCTTATCAATGTGATTTCCAAGAGACTAGACAAAAAAACCCCACAACATTTAGGATAGGCATACAGGGGAGATGGAATTGGCTACAATTTGAGGTAGAAGCTTTTTTGTTCTTAAACAATGATGTAAAAAGTCTTATTGCTTTACTTAGTCCAAATATATCACCCCCTTTAATGGTACTTATTTTTATGAACATATCCCCACCTCCCCATTTTACTTGAACATAATAAAGATATGTATCACCACCTATCCATACCATAAAGAATCCCAAATCATCTTATTCACTTTTTCATGCAAGGGAATAAAGTGGAGAAAGGCAGGCAACATTGTCATATATTCAAGGAGCACTAAAGTCCACAAATTAAGCCAGAAATCCAGAAGAGAAGGAGGTCAGTTCTTGTCAGTTTTTGAACCAAAACTGTAAGGAATGACACATAAGCCATATTACTTGAGGGAAGAAAAAATAAAACCCCATAGTTTGACAATTGCACAGCGTCTGAAAAACAGAACTGGAAAATCCACAGAGGCTGAAGAAGTGCCAAGAGAGAGTGGAATTTGCTAGAAGCTTTGAATTGCAAATGCAAGGGGAAATCCTCTTCTGGAAAATATATTCAAGCTCCAAATACAGAGCACACGAATGCCAACAGAAATCCAACACCTTTCCCTTGCTTTTCACCTTTTGTCTCTTACCCTGTTTGCTGTCTCAGTACTTCACCTTGTCTTCTTTCTTATTTTTCCCCCCTTTATTAGCTATCAATGCTGTAACTTTTTCTTACAGAGAGAATCACAACATGTTTTTCTGCAGGCCACCCCAAAGAAGAAAGGTTTTCTTCCCCCACCCCCCTCGAGGGGACAGACAGGAAAAGTCCTATAAAAAGTTCACTCATATTAACTGTTGTCCACAGAGTTCTTCCCTTATATCCAGATCTCTGATATTTTTAATTGCTCAATGCATGAGGTTCTATTTGTTTTGGGTTTTTTTCCTGGTTTAGGTTCTTCATCACTACCCATCTCACCCCTGCAATGGCAGGGGACATCCACAGAGCAATGCTACAGCCCAGACACAGAGCTACTGCTGCACACCAGCACCACTCTGCTCCTGCACTCCAGCCCCAAGTGCCAGATGCACCTGGTTGGAAAGCTCCAGGAGCCAGAGAGAATCTGCAGTACAAGCCCAAACAATCCTGATTCAAGCCATGGATGTAAATAAATTATAAACATACTGTTTATTTAGCTTAATCTCAAAGATCTAATCTTACTGTTCAACAGAGCTAAAATTAACAGCAAGCTGGGTTCCTTCCTCAGCAAGATGGTAGCATGCATCCAAGCTCCATGCTGAGGCCACACCTAGAAATTAGTAATTAGGGTCTGATCCTGTACCAAAGAGGTCTTCAAATTAACAGCCCAAAATGCAAAATCCTTAAATCTCACCCAGGCATTCCAGAACTGCAAACCAACACGATTGCCTGTGTTCCCCATTAACGTCCAATAGTTAGCTCAGCACTCTGAATGCTAATTTGCAAGTGATGACCATGCTTGGGAAAGGAAGAGCAGCAACATTTTTTACTGCTACACTTGCAGGACAAGCATTTTGTGAACTGTATTGCATTTATAGGGACAGAATTCATTAAATCTTATTATAGTATCATCTCCCCTTTGAATAATAAATTCTACATATTTCAATTAAATAAGTTATAACAAAGTAACTAATACAGAATTTAGCATATGGGTCTTAAAAAAAATATCAAGAGTACTAGTGGACAAGTACAAAACCAGAGCACTGGTACATTAGTAACTAACAAGCTGCTCCTTGGAGATAGTAAGGAGTTTCCCAGCATACCACCACAAAGGCACTTGAAAACAAATCAATCCTTTTGCCCAAATTCATTAAGTAAAAAAAATAAAACAAAACTTCAATCTTGCCTTACCAATTAGATGCAGACACCTGTACAGCATCATCTACAAAATTAGGTGGCCATGCATAGGTTGTAGCTATTAAATCTGGATTAATTAGACAATATTACTTGGATTTTTCAATCAGAAGAACCAGGATACAACTGAATGTGCTGATAAGAAAGAGCCCATCCAGGCATTTGTGAAGCCATTCCTTCTGCATTTCTAACAACCTTCACACAACACACACAGAAGGATTTATTATACTTTAGAAAAGCAGAAGGACCATACTGACATTAGTTTCCTCAGCCCCTTAATTCTGAACTTCTTATTCATTTTTGAGAAAGACTGTTACAGAAGGGAAATTTGTATACTCTCAGGGAGAGGAATTAAGAGGAGATTGACCTCTGACTTCCTAACTGATAGAAGTTTGTAAATGAGAGCAGAAGTTGCTTTCCAGAGTAACCAGACACTTGGGCAGCTTCTCAGTTCATTACCCATACATAATTTTTCTAATCAAATATATTAAAGCTCACAGAGAATTTTACAGAGTTTTCACAGCATATGAGTTTTAAATTGCAAAAGGTCCCTGAGAGCAAGCTCATTATATCATATTTTGGGCCCAAACCCCACACATTTGTTTAGTTTCTAGCTCCAGGACAGCCCTTCCCAGAGGAAAAATGATTGATTCCATTCACCAAAGACCAGAGAGCCATAGGTTATGCCACACTACAGACCTCACTCAGCCTGTTTGGATCTCCTTCTCGAAGCTGAGAGGGAAGAAGACCCTATCCCAGCCCCACTCTACACTTCTTCTAAATTCAATCCACAAGTACCTGGAAAACAGCAGAGAATTTTGGACATCTCCTTCCCCATGAATCCTGCCTCCTCCATTGTCCTTCTGGTGGTTACTGTGGCAGCCCTGGATCTCTGCCTCCTGCCCCCATTTGACTGAGGCAGTCAGGGTTGCAGCAGCTCCATCTAGTCAGCTACTCAGGCCAATTAGGCCCTTCATTAGCAATTTGCAGAGGATCACTGCTCTACAACACACCTGTATCCCATCCAACCCCCAAACAACCTGTGTTACACATATGACTGTCATCAGAATCAGCTCTCTTCTTTACAAAATGTTCAGCCTTTCTAAGCAGCCACCTCACTCCACACCAAGGAGTCCAGCAAAAGGCAAAGTTCAGGCCACAAGAGAACTGCCCCTGCCCCATCTGCTCCCCCTGCCCCCTCTGCTCCCCACGAGGGCTGCAGAAAGGTTTGCACATGCAGGGCCATGGCAGAAGGCAAATGTGGGCCGTGATGATCCTCCCTTGTCTCGGTGAGGATTATACCAACCTCAAAATTCATTTAATAAGTTGATATTCGGTTGCTCTTTCACTTGAAGATTTTAAAGCAATTCTCAATCAGCAATTAATGAACCTCCACATCCCCCCTGTGAGGTGTGCACAGTTAACAGCACAGCCTCCTCCTCCCCACAGCCAGGCTGGGTACAGCCCCATTTACAGACGGAAACAGACACCGGGAGATTGCACATCATAAAACACTGCTGTGGCAAAGCCAAAAAGCAGGTTAGAGTGTATCATGGATGCAATGCTAATTAAAAACCCATAAGCAAGCTTTATGTTTTACTTTCTCTCTGCTTCTGCTGAGGACTGGGAAAAATGAGAATTTGGATTTCTGCAAACACAAAGCTCTGTTTTCAGTTTCCCTACCCCTAAAGAAAACATCCATTATTTGTTGTCTTTTTTTTTTTCCAAAACTCTGAATTCCTGTGATAAGCATGTATCTGTGTGCCAAATTATGGTAGGTAAACTATGCATTTTCTGGGGTATCTTTTCAAAAAGGATGAGTATTGTGCAAAACACTACCAAAGACTTTAGAACAAGAATAGTGCAGCCAAGTGAAATGACAGGAGCAAGGCAGGTTAAGATGAGGAATCAGATGACAGAGCAGATCTAACTACTCACTGCAACCAAAAAGAATTAATCCTGCTTAACTCTGCTCAGCAACATGGTTCAGTCCCTCTCTGTGCACTTATTTCAGCTCCAACACTTATCACAGCCCAAGAAGCAGTTCAGGTGTCTAAACCTGGGGACAACCATTCTCCCATCTTGCTGTGTCAGTTTTGGGAGCAGTGCCCTGCTCAGAAACTGAGCCATTCAAAGAAACAGCCTCAAATGTTTCTCCAGATATTTTCTGTTCAGGAGAGGACTTAATTTGAAGTTGTCACTCCTAATAATAAGACCTATAGTCATAACTAAAAGGGATGGGACTATGCTATAGTCCATGGCTTTTCAGCTAAAAATGAAAACCAGGTTTTCATCTGCTTCCTTTCAGCTCCCATTCTCTCTCTCTGGCCTCCGGAGAAAATATTTGTTAGGTATTGCAAGATAATCACCAGTTGTCAAGATAATTTTCATCTGTGTGCTCCAGCTAAATTCTATCTATCTTTTCAACCTTTGTCACTTCTCTGCACACAAACAGGTGCTTTGTAGCTTGCATAAAATCTTTTTTTTTTTTGCCATCAGATGAGGCATGATGCGGGTGCAGGAAAGGATTTCAAAGAAGTCCTCCTGTAGCTGTGGCACACCTCAGTTTTTGTTTTGTACATGTCCCTCATCAGGCTGTCAACACAAGACAAGATTGAGTGGCAGACTTTGGGGAAAGGCGTCTTGTACTCTGGGCTGCTTCGCTATAGAAACTTCAGCTCACTTTGGTTGTTCTTGTGCACCACTGCAAATGATGGGAGATGCAGAGCCCAGCCAGCCCCGATGTTCAGCCTGTGTAGCTCTGCATTTTCTTCGGATTTTCCCTTTCAGAAGGTAGTTTACTTGGACAAAGAGGTGTCTTTGTCTCACCCTCGATTATGAAATTCAAATGACAGCCCTTTGCCTTAGGTGCTGCTTCTGCTTTTCCTCTCTACTTCTTTCATTTCTCCTCCCTGCTGCTACACTGGAGTGAATAATGCATTTTTCAGCGAATTTCCATGGATTAGGCTTCCAATTAATTCAAGCCAGTTTTACAGGCTCTGCCAATTCAGGTTGATAAAATTCACTTGGAATTATTGGGGTGGGGTGAAGGGGTTTCCCATAATTTTTTTCCAGATTAACTACAAGAATTTAGTGGAAACAAATTAGTTATTTTTTACACGTGAGTATATACCATTATCATGTGCAGAATTTGTTTTAGCCCCAAACTGAAAGCACAAATTACACTTTCTTCCTAGGTAAAAGGCCCAAACATGGTTTCACACCAACTGACAGTGCTAGTAATTAATGTGAAGGATCCCTGGGGTCTTTTAACCTCCTTTCTTAGCTTTTGATGGCTGAGACAGCCACAACCTGCGTGCCATTTAACTATCTATAAAACTGAGGGGGGGAAAGCATTTAAACACGACATTGGGTTTTCTTTAAACTCTTTAATGAGCTCTAGATAAAGCAGAGAGGCTTTTTACTGAGGATTTTAAGAAACACTTCTTAATACGTCTTTCTCCCCCTCAATTGTTCTCCCTCGGTCAGAGCATTTCTATCTCCTCATAGACAGACAAAATCTAGGAACAACCTCTACAAAAAAACAGGAGCACTAGTTGTGTCAAACAGTAATTGCATGGTAAAGATGTACTGTAGGAGTGTTTTACCCCTTGGTGCAGTTTGCCATGCCTGTATCTACACGTAAACTTGTGACAAGAGTTTTTCCTTTGTTTTTTTTTGTTGTTTGTTTGCTGCAGATTTGCCAGCTGCTCCAGGGTAGGTCAGAATTATTAGCTCATTCAAATAATGTAGCTTTATGACACCTTCCTTAAATCAGTTAATCCCTAAGAGAGGTAGTAATAACCATTGTTGGACCTGGGGTTGGGAGCTAAATTTTGCCACCAAACTGTGATATTGGACAAATCAGTCACCTTCTCAAGCCCAGACCTCTGTGTACTACCACAGAAAGGAAGCATCCCCCCGGCAAAGCACTTTAATATCCTCTAACAATGGAGCTCGTTGGAAGTGTAGAAGGACAATAAAGAACAAAGGACAATTTGCTTTTAGTTTGATTTCTAGTCTGGGGATTTCTAGTTACCAGTACAGAGGAGGTTCCCTGTTAAACTAGTCCAATACATTGTATAGTCTGTTATAAAACAACCCCTCCAAAATACATAAAGAGCTACTGCACATGCAAAGTGATGCACTCAAAAGCTTGAACAAAGCCTGCCTACATATATATCAGAAACCTGCAGACTCCTAAGAAGGCAGCCAGCAGCTGAACCCTGCTCTGTGTCCAGCTCCAGAGCCACACAGCAGGATGAGAAGAGCTCCTGCTTAGAATTGCCATAGAAAAGGGGTTGCACTTGAACATCAGACTGATCTGCAGACAACAGGCATACATCTCTCCTGGTTCAGCCCAGGGACAAGGAGTGCCTACAAAGGGCAGGAAAGGACAGATCAAAACAAATAGCCAAGGATGATGGTGCTCCAAGTCCCTCCAAGATCATTTGTCACCTTGAATGTCTCCTCATGCATGACCACAAGGTCTCATGATATCAGGTTCTCATTTACAGGAAATGGGTAAACTGGTTCAGATGGAGCAAGAGCTAGACCAGAAAATATGTACCTTTGCTTCTCTCCAGTGTCTGAAATCTTTGGTTCAGGCTGGAACCAGAAGCAGAGCACAAGAGTTTTAAAAATATTGCAGTGTCTGGCTGCTAATGAGACAAGTGAAGCACCTACATCCTGAGCTCTATTCCTGTTATTTACCTAATGCTCCAATTTACCAAAATTGCTTTACAGAAAATTTTGACATGACCTTACCCTGGAGAAGATCAGAACATAAGATCTGACATGTGAAACTAATTAAAGATATATGAGAAATAGCAAGTGAATAGATTGATTTTCCCATTTGGTGGTTTAGAAAAATTTGGAAAAAAATAATGTGAAACAGGTGGTTTTCTCTCTGTTTAGCAGAATTAAAAAAAGTCAGCTACATCTTTTGACCCAAAGTGAAACATTTTCAAACAGCCTGAAAAAAAAATCTATAAAATAAAATATTTTAATGTCAGAATGTTATTCTACTTCTAAATTTTCATCTTAAAAAAAATCCCCCAAATTTACTCAATGTATTTCAGTCTCTTAATTTTTCAAGTCACTTCACAGAAAAAATTTATCTACTTCTGTATCAGATTAGTCTTTTTTATGGCAGCAAAATTGCACCTATGCAATGACACTATTAAACCATTTATCATTTATTTACTGTGATCTACACTTTCTGAAGTCCCCACCTGACCCCAGTCACCAGACACTGGTCATCCTGACACAGCAATTCCATTTGATTCCTTTCAGAAGGGACTGAACTGTCCTTAGATGTTAACCAACTTACAGGGACATGGAAGTTTGCTCCTTTGGACAGCTTCACAAGGTGTTTGTGATGTGGAAATTAGTTCAGGAGACCAGATGGAATTTCTTCTGAAGAAAAAAAAATCTCCAAAGAAGATGTAGTGTGGCTGCAGAAGCCTCAGTACCAACTTCTTTAGTCAACTAACCTACCCCTATTGCACCGATTTATTTGCTAACAATCATAGCATAGGACATCTCATGGTGAACATCAGAAAATACTATCAAATCATAAAGAGTTCCTGACATTAAAAGCACTAAAGAGAGAGTGATTCACAAGATAAATTGAAAGATAACAGAGAGGACACAGCAGTAAGCTCATGAAATCATTGAGCTTACATTTCTTCACAATGGTTTCTTGATCAAGAGAGGAATTAATATCTCTTACATTAGTTCAAAGACAGAGACATCCCAGTAGCTTTTAGGTGACAGTAGGTAATCCTTTCATAGAAAGACTCTCATAGGCAAACTCATTTCAACAAGAGTTTTATCAGTACAGAGGCTGTAAAACCACATTCTGTAGCCGAGACAGAAAATGTCAGCACCCTAATGGCATTGTTAAAAGAATTCTTTTTTCTATACATGTTATTTTAAAAGTTAACATAGTAGCCATGAATTCAGCTTAGTACTTTTAATGTGACCTCACATAGTAGCACCTTGGCCTGAAAAAAATGGTGATGTCATATATGAACTATTCATTACAAACTCACTAATTGAAAGTTTACCAAAAACCTTTGGAGCTATATTCTAATGTCAACATTTCTGTAAGCAAAGTAAAGATGAAAATGTGGTCATTCAGCTCCAAGCCAAAACATCATTATCACAGTCAAGTCTACCACCAAAGGAAGACTGTGTTTTAAAGACATTAGAGAAGTCTGCAGATGTCTCCAAAATTATTATCACAGATCCTGACATGATTAAGAGATCAAGTGGATGAGATGCTGTAGACATCTCAGCTACACCCATCATTTTCTATCTAGAAATAATGAGACACACCACAGAGGGTCTTGCTGTAACACAGTCCTGATGTTCCCCAGGCTGTGTACTGGGACCCCTGTGCACATCAGCAGGGGACAGAACACTGTAGTCAGGCTGTAGGGAAGCCAATCTTCGGCAGTTCAGCTATCCAAGGTTCATCATGCAAATCCTGAAAAACCTCATGCTACTAAATTAATTCCTCAACATTGTTTTTTACATGTAAAAATTGATCAGAAGAGAAGCTGCCACTTGAAGATACTTTTCTCCATAGATTTTACAGTTAAGGGGACTGTTAAACAAAGGGATGGAAACCACATAAAAACTGAAAATCCACAGCAGTCCTTTTGTTTCTATANCTTCTCTCCAGTGTCTGAAATCTTTGGTTCAGGCTGGAACCAGAAGCAGAGCACAAGAGTTTTAAAAATATTGCAGTGTCTGGCTGCTAATGAGACAAGTGAAGCACCTACATCCTGAGCTCTATTCCTGTTATTTACCTAATGCTCCAATTTACCAAAATTGCTTTACAGAAAATTTTGACATGACCTTACCCTGGAGAAGATCAGAACATAAGATCTGACATGTGAAACTAATTAAAGATATATGAGAAATAGCAAGTGAATAGATTGATTTTCCCATTTGGTGGTTTAGAAAAATTTGGAAAAAAATAATGTGAAACAGGTGGTTTTCTCTCTGTTTAGCAGAATTAAAAAAAGTCAGCTACATCTTTTGACCCAAAGTGAAACATTTTCAAACAGCCTGAAAAAAAAATCTATAAAATAAAATATTTTAATGTCAGAATGTTATTCTACTTCTAAATTTTCATCTTAAAAAAAATCCCCCAAATTTACTCAATGTATTTCAGTCTCTTAATTTTTCAAGTCACTTCACAGAAAAAATTTATCTACTTCTGTATCAGATTAGTCTTTTTTATGGCAGCAAAATTGCACCTATGCAATGACACTATTAAACCATTTATCATTTATTTACTGTGATCTACACTTTCTGAAGTCCCCACCTGACCCCAGTCACCAGACACTGGTCATCCTGACACAGCAATTCCATTTGATTCCTTTCAGAAGGGACTGAACTGTCCTTAGATGTTAACCAACTTACAGGGACATGGAAGTTTGCTCCTTTGGACAGCTTCACAAGGTGTTTGTGATGTGGAAATTAGTTCAGGAGACCAGATGGAATTTCTTCTGAAGAAAAAAAAATCTCCAAAGAAGATGTAGTGTGGCTGCAGAAGCCTCAGTACCAACTTCTTTAGTCAACTAACCTACCCCTATTGCACCGATTTATTTGCTAACAATCATAGCATAGGACATCTCATGGTGAACATCAGAAAATACTATCAAATCATAAAGAGTTCCTGACATTAAAAGCACTAAAGAGAGAGTGATTCACAAGATAAATTGAAAGATAACAGAGAGGACACAGCAGTAAGCTCATGAAATCATTGAGCTTACATTTCTTCACAATGGTTTCTTGATCAAGAGAGGAATTAATATCTCTTACATTAGTTCAAAGACAGAGACATCCCAGTAGCTTTTAGGTGACAGTAGGTAATCCTTTCATAGAAAGACTCTCATAGGCAAACTCATTTCAACAAGAGTTTTATCAGTACAGAGGCTGTAAAACCACATTCTGTAGCCGAGACAGAAAATGTCAGCACCCTAATGGCATTGTTAAAAGAATTCTTTTTTCTATACATGTTATTTTAAAAGTTAACATAGTAGCCATGAATTCAGCTTAGTACTTTTAATGTGACCTCACATAGTAGCACCTTGGCCTGAAAAAAATGGTGATGTCATATATGAACTATTCATTACAAACTCACTAATTGAAAGTTTACCAAAAACCTTTGGAGCTATATTCTAATGTCAACATTTCTGTAAGCAAAGTAAAGATGAAAATGTGGTCATTCAGCTCCAAGCCAAAACATCATTATCACAGTCAAGTCTACCACCAAAGGAAGACTGTGTTTTAAAGACATTAGAGAAGTCTGCAGATGTCTCCAAAATTATTATCACAGATCCTGACATGATTAAGAGATCAAGTGGATGAGATGCTGTAGACATCTCAGCTACACCCATCATTTTCTATCTAGAAATAATGAGACACACCACAGAGGGTCTTGCTGTAACACAGTCCTGATGTTCCCCAGGCTGTGTACTGGGACCCCTGTGCACATCAGCAGGGGACAGAACACTGTAGTCAGGCTGTAGGGAAGCCAATCTTCGGCAGTTCAGCTATCCAAGGTTCATCATGCAAATCCTGAAAAACCTCATGCTACTAAATTAATTCCTCAACATTGTTTTTTACATGTAAAAATTGATCAGAAGAGAAGCTGCCACTTGAAGATACTTTTCTCCATAGATTTTACAGTTAAGGGGACTGTTAAACAAAGGGATGGAAACCACATAAAAACTGAAAATCCACAGCAGTCCTTTTGTTTCTATAGTTTTCATCCCTCATCTTTGAGGCCAAAAAATTTCAGCTGAACACCTGTTATACCAGAAATTTGCTGGTTTGCTTTCTCAGAGCTAAACCAGTAGCTTCAGTCTCACAGAGAATGTGTAGGCATGGTGGCACCAGTGTAAAATCAGGTATTTCTAGCTGCTGTTGGAGACTTAGTGAGCAAAAGGCATCTTCAGTATTAACCCCACTGTTATCATTATGTGCTTTTCTTCTATACAGTAACTGTTTGTCCAAACCCAGTCATTCTCATTTTTCTTTTTACTACAAAATAACAAAACCACAAAATAAAAACNGATTATTTTTTAAAATTTAATTTAAAAGGGCTGCCCCATAGTTAGATAAAAAGCTGCCTAAATTAGAAGTGGATCTCTTCAGATGGGATAAGTTAAGCACCTAATCCTTCAGGGTGACAGAAATATTTGAGGAGGAGATTGCTGGGGTTGTGGAGAAGGGGGTAGAGCATGATGTTGGATGGATAGAAGAGGGAAGTAGAATGATAACTCCAGAAGGTTTATTAATAAAGTCAATCTAATGAGTTTTACAGTCCTGTAGTTCAGGGCCAGAAGACTTTATGGTTTCCTGCAGAGTGTCATGACACCTTCCAGAGTCCCATAATTCTTCAGATGTGTATGGGATGAAATTCTAGTTTGGGACAGCCAGACATAGTATTTCATCTGAGGCTTAATATCAGCTACCAGAAACTTGTGCTCTTCCTAAGTGTTTATGAAAACATGAACAAGTGCTCTTGAGAGGATTCCAAGTTCAAGTTTATTTACTTTAGTGATTAGAATTGGATGTGCAGAGAACGTCTCTTGCACAATAGGGGTGGGGTCATGGTGTCATAAAACAGAACAGCTTTTCAGCATTTACAGATTAAACATGAGGGCTGAATCCATAACAAGCCTCTCTAAATTCCTAAAAACAGTGTTTGGTGAGCCTGTAGCATTCCAAATCTCCAGCTCATGCTCTCACCCTAAGTAACTGATCAATACTAAACTATGAAGTCTCCAATTATTCTAAATATGCTTTCTTCTCAACGAGGTGCAATATATTATTCAAGGATTACAGGCTTTTCATATTAAGAAGCTGCAAACTTCTGAAATTTCAAAGCTGATCATTCTAATTGTGTACAAAGGCAGCCCAGAACTGGAGACTGGGGAATGGTGCTTTGAGAAACCCATGCAGTCAGTCCTAACTCCAAGGGGTGTTCATTCCTGGAGACATTGCTCAGTTATGCTATGTGTTAAAAAGTGCTTAAATAATGAACAACAGAATAGAAAGCTGACTATTAAATTTCCTTCTCTCTTCTTGCTAGCAGAGGGAAGGAAACCCTAGTTAGGAGAATCTCTCGTGACCTGGTTTGTAATTGAAGATATACAGGTGTTGATTAAACCTTTGTAAACATGAAAACATTATCTAAATGCTGGACTCAGATGCGTTGTCTTCATGATTGGGATCCAGTTATAATGAAGCTTTCCAAACTTTTAGGAAAATTATTCTGGCAAAATCATTGTGAAAGGAAACATTGATTCATTTTCCAAT
>VYZU01080232.1:1776-17815 GCA_013401355.1 Ceyx cyanopectus
ATCTTCTTGGAAAGGCATTATATAGGTTAACTTCCATAAAATCTGGTATGAATGTAGAGAAAAAAAAAAACCTAACAAAAAAACAAACTCTAGCTATTCTATAGATAATGACCCCAAATTTTTCCACTGAGAGTCACAACACTTATCCTTCTTGCTTCAGCCAGTGTGCCAAAGATAAGATGCAGTCTGACTGCATCTTGCTGGGAACTTATGCAGAAAGACAATATACAATACTTGCATGGTGGGAGCAATGGTATGTACTGAAACAAAGATGGTAAGCCTGTTTTCAGGACATATCCACATATACATGTTCTGGGACATGATCAAAATAAATTCATTCTTGCTCGAGATATGCCAACCTCGACATCTGTTTCTATTTGGAGAGGACTTGCAGAAGCTTTTGCTGCTATATGTGCCTGGATTAACTGCACAAGTAGAATGCTACAGCCTGCTTTATACATGTGCCAGTACTTATATAGCTCTCCTCATCATACTATTTGATCTCCTGAGTAACAGTTTCAAAATACAAGAATATTGCTTGTGTTCATTGGTTGTCTTTTGAACAATAAAGCCTGTAGGAGGATCAAGTTCAGTTATCATTTTACACTGTGCAATTATCCAGGAAGCAACTACTACAATCATTATAAAAGTCTTAGTGTAATTGCTGTTAACAGTGAAATATAAGAACATGTTTTTTTCTTTACCAGAAGCTAGCAATCTAGTTTGGTTAAACAACCTTTCTGACCAAAATCACTCTTTGCAGTTTTTTGTCACTGCTTCCCTTTTGCTAAGTTTTATTTTGTATACTCCCATTTACTAAAGTTCTTAGAGGTTTGCATATAATAACAATCTTTTTTAGAGAAGTGCTAAAGTGAGTTGACAGTTTCCTCTTGTCTGCTGTAGGGCAGGATTCTCCCACTGACCATTAACCACAATAAATTAAAACGGCTGTCTGAGGAGAGCAAGACCTGGAGACTGAGCAGTTAACATATCCCTTGAGTTTGGCCATCATCCTTCTGCTGATCATAGACAATTCATCTGTGTTTTGCAATAGAGAAATACATCAATAGCAGTTCATATTCCTGTGCCTCCTGTCATGTGTAGTATTGCCTCTTCTGTTACCTACAGTAGAGGCCCATCACAGTGAGCAATGTGTCATAGCCACAGTGTTTGGAAATGGAGCTGATCTGTAATAACGTTACAAATATGGTTATGCAATGGCTTTAGGCAGTGACAAGACCAAGTCAGTTTATTGGTGAAGCTTCTTTACAGAATGGAAAGAGTATGAACAAAGCAGCAATGCGACATATTCCAGATTGAAAGAAACGGTCAAAATCATCAGGTATAAAGATGTGTTCCTGGAAAATTACTTGTGTTTCATCAGGCTATGAAGTGGCAATTGAAGCCCTATGGGTTAAGCCCAATGAGAAGAGGGACAGAATAGTGTAAGTGCACTTAACTAAAGCTGTCTAAAGAAGACAGAAGAGGAGAAAAAAAAGGACTTCTCAGTGGTGAGGAGTAATACACCTTGTAAATATTATTTACACTGGCTTTTTCATGTTTTCAATTTAATGTTTTCAAGAAGGAAGTTTTTCACAATTAGNTCTGTTTTGAAACTATCTAGCATGTACTATGGACAGACAACAGTCCAAAGGATCAGGGCCAGAGAAACATTCTGGTTTTTGACTTGATAGTAGTGTTTCAGTTATCTGGGATCTCTAAATGGGCCTGAAACATTTTTAGAAATTATTATTTCTTTTTAGTATTGTCTGAAACCTCAAGCAATACTCTATTTGTTCATTTAAGCTCTCTTAAGTTAAATCTGCATAGTACAATATCAGATGGTACCAGGTGATTTGTGATTTGGCACCTCATATCTTTGGTTTAGTTTGCTGGGGAACAATTTCTTAACAAGGACATAAGACACCCTGGGTTGTTTTGTTAACATGCACATATACATGGTTGTTTTGTCTGTGAGATTCCTCTGAGAGTTACTGTGTCTACCTTTGTTGTGCAATGCTTTTATTTACTGTTTAACAGGCTGAGAACAGCAATGGATTTTCCTGTAAATGTGATTTATTTTTTTCTTGGCTTACACAATGTGCAGAGCCTTGACAAGAAAAAGCTGGTTTGTGACTGCATTCCTTACTGTTTTGATGAGTGTGCTTGGGTGTGTGTACAGGTATGTGTCTGCACACATGGGGAAAACCATGCAGTTACTAGCGTGACTGCAAATGCTTTAGCATTGGCCAATAGCATCACATGCTCACAGCTCTGATGTAGCAGAGCCTGTTTCGGCTGCAGCTAGCTTGCTTATGTGAGCATACACAGCAGAGAGACTTCATCAATGATTTTGAGATTCTTACCCCTGTAGGTACAACTTTGTGTCAGGGCTTTGGCTTCATTTTTAGACTTACATATCCTCTCTTTCTAAAATCAGCAAGACTTGTAAACACTGGAATAAATCTTGAATGCAGCAGCGAAACAGTACAAAGAGTCATTCAGAGCTTCTGGCTCTGTGTTTGTGCCACCTCAGATTAAAAGCTAGCTGAAGTCTCAAAGCACTGCCNACTCATTCATAGAATCATAGAATCAATCATAGAATCATAGAATCATAGAATCAATCCTAGAATCCTAGAATCCTAGAATCCTAGAATCCTAGAAACATAGAATCATAGAATCATAGAATCATAGAATCATAGAATGGTGGGGGTTGGAAGGAACCTCTAGAGATCATTGTGTCCAACCCCCCCTGACAAAACAGGATCTCTCAGGACAGACCACACAGGAACATACCCAGATGGGCTTTGAATATCTCCAGAGAAGGAGACTCCACAACCTCTCTGGGCATCCTGTTCCAGGACTGTCACCATCACAGTAGAGAAGTTTCTCCTCATGTTGAAGTGGAACCTTCTATACTCAGGTTTATACTGTGATTCCTTATCCTATTACTGGTCACTATAGAAAAGAGATTGGCTCCTTCCATTTGACACCCACTCCTCAGATATTTGTAGACATTAATAAGGTCCTTCAGACTTCTCAAGTCTAAACAGCCCCAGTTCTATCATTCTTCACAGGGGAGATGCTTAAGTCCAGTAGATCCCTGTCTGTTTTGAAATGGGGACCCCAAAACTGGACACAGTATTCCAGGTGTGATCTCACTAGGGCAGAGTAGAGGGGTGGGAAAACCTCCCTACACCTCCTGGACACAGTTTTCTTAATGTACCCCAGGATGCCATTGGCCTTCCTGGTCACAAGGGCACATTGGATAACTTGCTGTCCACCAGAAGTCTAAGGTCTTTCTCTGTGGTGCTGTTTTCCAGTAGGTCGACCCCTAACCTGTACCAGTTCCTGGTGTAATTCCTTTCCAGATGCAGGACTCTACACTTGTCCTTATTTAACTTTGTGACGTTCACCTTCACCCAACTCTCCAGCCTGCCCAGATCTCACTGAATTGCTGCACAGCCTTCTACTGTATCAGCCACCTCTCCCAGTTTTGTATCACCAATAAACCTGCTGAGGGTGCATTCTATCCCCTTGTCCAGGTCATTGATGAAGATATGGAACAAAACTAGACCCAGTACAAATCCCTGGGGAACACCACTGGCCACAGGACTCCCACTTGATTCTGTGCCGCTGATCACAACCCTCTGAACTCTATTGTTGAGTAAGTTCTCAATCCACCACAGTCTATGCCACATTTCTTGCAATTTTCTATGAGGACATTACGGGAGACAGTATCAAAAGCCTTACTGAAGTCAAGGTAAATGACATCCACTGCTCTCGCTTCATCTATCCATTTGGTTATGGCTTTGTAGAAGGATATCAGATTAGTCAAGCAAGATTTTCCTATGGTAAATCCTTGCTGGGTACTTCTGATAACTTTCTTTTCTTCCATGTGGTTAGAGATGGCCTCCAGCATTAGCTCCTCCATCCCATTTCCAGGGATGGATGTGAGGCTGACTAGTCTGTAGTTGTCTGGGTCTTCCTTTTGCCCTTTTTGAAGACTGGAGTGACATTGGTTTTCTTCCAGTCAGCAGGCATCTCTCCTGTTCTCCATGCTTTTTCAAAAATGATGGGGATTGACTCAGCAACAGTATCAGCAGCTATCTCAGCACATGTGGGTGCACCCCAACAGGGCCCATGGATCTGTGTGTTTTCAGTTTATCCAAGTGATCTCTAACCCTGTCCTGACTGACTAGCGGAGTGTCTTCCTCTCTCCAGTTTTGCTGGTCATATCAAGGTCATATCAAATTCCTGCCCCAAGTATCCTGACACATGGTGATGAGGTAAATGCTCACCCAAAAAAATCACATAGTCAAACAGGGTTTGACACTCTCTGCAAGGTAATCTTTATAAGATGAATTGACTCCATGGAACTATGGTTCCCTCTTTGTTCTTCTTACCTGGTGCTAATTCATTTGACTTTTATTTTCCACCAAGAAAATGGCCTGAAGTTCCTTCATAGTATAATAACAGTATGGTAAAGAGGTGGGCTACAGTGACTGGGGCTACTTCTGTACTGATAGGGCCAAAGTGTGGCCAGCAGATGTGCACACCACAGGGACAAATAAATGATTGGACAGGTTATTATCCCAGCCACTTGTCCTGTATGAAACTGGTTTTCTCTCATTATACAGACACATTGTTTTGAAGAAAACTTCTACCTATTCACCTTATTTCACCCTCCCTCACAAGTAGCACTAGACAGTCAGGTTGTGTCTGGTTTTTTGTTTGTTTTGTTTTGTTTTAAAGCATGATGTCTGTTCTCAAATGCTGCAAGATGTCCTCAGATTTTCAGGAGATGTGTTGGAATTAAAGAGCTTTCTGACCTGGGAAAATATAAAACTGAACACATTATGTGGCAGAAGTCACGCAGGAGAAAGACAGTGGTGTCACTGTCAGCAGGAAGGGGAGCAGACCCTTGCTGAACACCAGCAGGCAGGCACCTAGGAGGGAAAGGACCTATGAGATGTCTGCAGGGAAGAAGCTGTCTGGGCTGAGAAGTAGAAAGGGAGAAGATGGAGTGGGTAATTAGAAACTAAAAGGAGAGAAAAAGGATCCCTGTGAAAATTTAGATGAGTCACATAAACAATGAGATATCAAGGAAGGACTGGATGAAGCATTGAAATGCTGCCTTCATTAATATTTTGTCTGTCTTATGTCAGACAATTTTATGTTATGGATGTGGAGAACTGATCCAGCTGATGTATTGAGATGATCATCAGGCAACCTTATTAGTGTTTTGAACTGTTTCTTAAGTAAGAATTCTTAATATTTCTTGAGACCCTGTGCTGGTTTTCTACATTTCCCTTTGAAGATATAAATCACCGACCCACTATTATTTCTGTGCTATCTATCAGGAAATTTCCAGCAGTTTTATCCTGCCTGTAGAAGCTATGGAAACTATTCCTACCCATTAGGCTCATGGTCCAATCACATGCCAGTTGCCCCTAGAATAATGTTAGAAATTGTGGACAAAAACATTGGGACCAACCAAGAGGCAAACATCTAGATGCTCTCCACGCATGCTACTCCTGAGCAGATAATACAAGACAAATAACCAATTAAGTTCATTTGGCTTTCATTCTACTTGTTTTCATCTCTAAAGTATTCACACACACACACACAAATTAAAAAACAACAAAAAAAAGAATTGGTGAAAAAATATACCATTAAGTTCCAGACAGCATAAAGGTCGGGAGCTCCTTCCAGTTCATGTGCTGGCAATCTTCCCCTCCAACACAGCTGCACCTAGAAGGAGTCTCCAAGAGAAATCATGCTGCTCATATCTTGGCTTAATACTTATTGCCAGCATGATGTAAAACAAAGCTTCTCCAGATGAGGGTAGGATTTATGTGAAGAGGGTACAGGTACAAATACGACAGCCAAGAAAGACGTTGTATCTGGTAGGTATTTATTGATAGTAAAAAATGAAATCTATTATTTAAGAAGCATACAGGCTTCTTGTTGATAGTACTGATCTTGCTTGATCACCCACTTGCTATGCATCCCTTTGTCCCTGTTTGCATCTGAGAATAGTCAAGAAGGATCAGACTACCAGGACAGGTAACTGAATGGACTTGCAAGCTACACTATATTATGATCAAAGATGTCATTGACTACATCAGACAGCATGCTTAACTATCTAAGGAAAGAATGTAAGAGTAACAGTAACAGTCTTAGGAGCTAGTCCAAAGGTATTCCCAGGGGCCCTGCATGCAGAGTCTCCATTTCTGTCAAGATGTGCTCTCCCCAGTGTGATGGAAGGACTCTATGATCTGTAAGTAAACTGGTCATGGCACGAATGAGAGTGGATGTGACAAATGCAACTGAGCTACTGGTGCTTACAAATGTAGCTCATGATGATTACAACAGTGTGAAACAGATTTTCATTAAGTCATTCTGTGTACAAGAAGATGCAAGCATAGAAGTCTTCTCATTACTTTAAGCTGGCTTTACTATTAATGCTTTTATTTTTACCTTTAAGAGCTTCATGCTCAGCAACAAGTTCAGTGCTGTGCATACTGTTTGCTCAGCTGAAGATGGCACACTAAAAACCAGCTACTTTATTAAAAAGGAGTCATACCTTTTACTCTGTAAAGCCTATGTATTTCTCTTTTTTTCATCTAAATCTACTCAGTGCATGCATATGTTTATGTAGCTTTAAGAAAAATATATTTACAAGGACAGATTTATAGTTCAATCTGTCACTATAAATGCTACTTTGACAATTGCACTTCAGCAACACTTTTTTATCCTGATGGAAATCTGAAGATAACTTGCTCAGTCCAGCAACTAAACCAAGAACCCTGTCTCAATCAGTGGGAGCAAGTGCAGCTCTGCCTAGTGAAAAGCCTTGGGCCTCAATTCAGAACTGACCAGAGCCAATGCATGGTCTCAGCAGCTGCAATGGACTTCTCAGTAGAACCTACATTTTGCAGAGCAAGGTTTGTAGTATGTAGTGCCTGAGAGTTGGCTCATATTGATATCTTCTGTGGTGATAAGTAAAATGAACTATAACGTATCTTATTCGCTCTGTACATCACAGGGCCTTATGCTGACAAGGGTGACAGTCTCCCCCTGGCATATGAGTTGCCCAGCCTCGCATTCAGTCATGGTCCGATGGACAGCAGAGCTGCTCACCTCAGCACAGATCTGGATGCCACCCTCCTCGCACAGACCATCTTTGCCACAAGCACAGGTGTTGGATAGCACTAAGCAAAAGCAAAGAAGAAAAATACTTAGGTTGGCATCCAAATCAAGAAAACACAGACTAAAATTATTCCAGCAAAACTGTAGGATTGAGACCAATTTTATGGAGGGTGCTCAGTACAAGAAAGAAAGACACGGACCTGCACGAACGGGTCCAGAGGAGGTCCATGAAGATGATCAGAGGGCTGGAGCACTTCTCCAATGAGGTCAGGCTGAGATTGTTTGGGTTTTCAGCCTGGAGAAGCAAAGGCTTGAGGGAAACCTTATTGTGGCCTTTTAATAGTTAAAGAGGGCCTATAGAAAGGTGAGGATGGGATTTTTAGGGTCTGTAGTGATATGACAAGAGGTAATGGTTTTATAATAAAAGAGGGTAGATGCAGACTAGATATAAGGAAGATATTTTTTACAATAAGGGTGGTGGGACACTGGAAGTAGTTGACTGGAGAGATGGCAAACGCTCCATCCCTGGGAATATTTCAGGTCAGGCTGGACGGATCTCTGAGGAATCTGATCTAGCTGAAGGTGTCTCTGCTTATTGGAATAGATGAACTTTAGAAGCCTGTTCTAACCAAAACATTCTGTGATTCTTTTCCCAACTGGAAGTAACATTAACTGATATTCAGGTTCAGTGGAAATGAGTGGTGGGGTTGGCGTTTCCTCTGCTCAGAGAGGCATTGTGCTTGTGCGAAAAGCCTGCTCAAGGTGCCTGTAATATGGACCTCGATGACTTCTCTAATGTTGCTGCTTAAACTGCTTCATGTACTTACATCTCCAGAGTTCAGATAACATTGAAGATGAGAGATCTGTCCTTGGACAGTAGCAACTGATCATGCGGGTACTTAAAACTGGTACCTTTATTTATATACAGGCAGTTATGCTAAGAACAAAGAATCTACTCCTATAAATAAATATGCTTAATTGTATCAGTGACAAGAGCTAGATAATTAGATAAGCAGATCCCATCTGAAGTTCATTTTTCATAACTGTTTTGTTGTTGTATGTTGTTTGTGGGGGTTTTTGGCTGTTTTTGATTTGGGGTGTTTGATATTTGGTTGTTTGTTTGGGTTTTTTTGTTTGGTTTGGGTTTTTTTGTGTTTGTCTCTTCTGAAGCTCCAGACAATTTGTATTGTTTTGTTTGGGGTTTTTTTTTCTATTATTTTGTCTGTTAACCCTGTTAGACAAAACAGTTGATCTTCTGTTAGGTAATAATTTTCTTTTTTTTTTTTTAAAAAAATAACAAAAAAAAAGGCCCCTTCCCGGGGGCCTTTTTAAAAACTTGATTTATTTTTTTTTTTTCCTTTTTTTTTAAACCTCCCTTAAAGGGCNGAATGAGAGTGGATGTGACAAATGCAACTGAGCTACTGGTGCTTACAAATGTAGCTCATGATGATTACAACAGTGTGAAACAGATTTTCATTAAGTCATTCTGTGTACAAGAAGATGCAAGCATAGAAGTCTTCTCATTACTTTAAGCTGGCTTTACTATTAATGCTTTTATTTTTACCTTTAAGAGCTTCATGCTCAGCAACAAGTTCAGTGCTGTGCATACTGTTTGCTCAGCTGAAGATGGCACACTAAAAACCAGCTACTTTATTAAAAAGGAGTCATACCTTTTACTCTGTAAAGCCTATGTATTTCTCTTTTTTTCATCTAAATCTACTCAGTGCATGCATATGTTTATGTAGCTTTAAGAAAAATATATTTACAAGGACAGATTTATAGTTCAATCTGTCACTATAAATGCTACTTTGACAATTGCACTTCAGCAACACTTTTTTATCCTGATGGAAATCTGAAGATAACTTGCTCAGTCCAGCAACTAAACCAAGAACCCTGTCTCAATCAGTGGGAGCAAGTGCAGCTCTGCCTAGTGAAAAGCCTTGGGCCTCAATTCAGAACTGACCAGAGCCAATGCATGGTCTCAGCAGCTGCAATGGACTTCTCAGTAGAACCTACATTTTGCAGAGCAAGGTTTGTAGTATGTAGTGCCTGAGAGTTGGCTCATATTGATATCTTCTGTGGTGATAAGTAAAATGAACTATAACGTATCTTATTCGCTCTGTACATCACAGGGCCTTATGCTGACAAGGGTGACAGTCTCCCCCTGGCATATGAGTTGCCCAGCCTCGCATTCAGTCATGGTCCGATGGACAGCAGAGCTGCTCACCTCAGCACAGATCTGGATGCCACCCTCCTCGCACAGACCATCTTTGCCACAAGCACAGGTGTTGGATAGCACTAAGCAAAAGCAAAGAAGAAAAATACTTAGGTTGGCATCCAAATCAAGAAAACACAGACTAAAATTATTCCAGCAAAACTGTAGGATTGAGACCAATTTTATGGAGGGTGCTCAGTACAAGAAAGAAAGACACGGACCTGCACGAACGGGTCCAGAGGAGGTCCATGAAGATGATCAGAGGGCTGGAGCACTTCTCCAATGAGGTCAGGCTGAGATTGTTTGGGTTTTCAGCCTGGAGAAGCAAAGGCTTGAGGGAAACCTTATTGTGGCCTTTTAATAGTTAAAGAGGGCCTATAGAAAGGTGAGGATGGGATTTTTAGGGTCTGTAGTGATATGACAAGAGGTAATGGTTTTATAATAAAAGAGGGTAGATGCAGACTAGATATAAGGAAGATATTTTTTACAATAAGGGTGGTGGGACACTGGAAGTAGTTGACTGGAGAGATGGCAAACGCTCCATCCCTGGGAATATTTCAGGTCAGGCTGGACGGATCTCTGAGGAATCTGATCTAGCTGAAGGTGTCTCTGCTTATTGGAATAGATGAACTTTAGAAGCCTGTTCTAACCAAAACATTCTGTGATTCTTTTCCCAACTGGAAGTAACATTAACTGATATTCAGGTTCAGTGGAAATGAGTGGTGGGGTTGGCGTTTCCTCTGCTCAGAGAGGCATTGTGCTTGTGCGAAAAGCCTGCTCAAGGTGCCTGTAATATGGACCTCGATGACTTCTCTAATGTTGCTGCTTAAACTGCTTCATGTACTTACATCTCCAGAGTTCAGATAACATTGAAGATGAGAGATCTGTCCTTGGACAGTAGCAACTGATCATGCGGGTACTTAAAACTGGTACCTTTATTTATATACAGGCAGTTATGCTAAGAACAAAGAATCTACTCCTATAAATAAATATGCTTAATTGTATCAGTGACAAGAGCTAGATAATTAGATAAGCAGATCCCATCTGAAGTTCATTTTTCATAACTGTTTTGTTGTTGTATGTTGTTTGTGGGGGTTTTTGGCTGTTTTTGATTTGGGGTGTTTGATATTTGGTTGTTTGTTTGGGTTTTTTTGTTTGGTTTGGGTTTTTTTGTGTTTGTCTCTTCTGAAGCTCCAGACAATTTGTATTGTTTTGTTTGGGGTTTTTTTTTCTATTATTTTGTCTGTTAACCCTGTTAGACAAAACAGTTGATCTTCTGTTAGGTAATAATTTTCTTTTTTTTTTTTTCAAAATATGACAAAATAACAGTGCCTCTACCTGGGGCACTTCTAAAAACCTGATTTAATTATTTATCTTCCCTTTTCTGTCAACCCTCCATTAAGTGCAATGTAGTGTGGGACACTCACGGAAACTAGGTCAGAGAATTTGAAAAATTCCACTGCATACAGATTGCAAAAGGCTGAGACTGTTTCTCTGAAGGAAGAGATAGATATTCACTGTTGTGAGTGACTGAGTATAGACAGTGAGTTACAAACAGAAGTAAGTAGTGCTCCTGGAGAGTACAGAATAAGACATTCAATTCTCTGCCACAAGGTACTGCTGGAGAAACTGGTCAGCAAATTTCAGTGGGCAATAAGGACTTCCACAGTTGCCATGTTAATAAATTTAAAACAGAAGGATACAATGGATAAACTAAACGGACAGTGGGACAAGAGTTTCACCCTGTACTTCCAGAGGACCCACAGGGTAACTAATTAAAAAGGGCTAGGAATAACCTTTTCCTGTAGATTGCACATTTTGTTAGCAAAATCTCAAAGGGTTTTTTTTCTCCTGTTGGAGCTTCCTGACATGTTTGGATACCAAATATTGGGTTGATGGTTTGAACCAGCTTAGCAGTGCTTGGTGCTTCTTGGAGGATCTTTAAATACCATATCAGGACAGACTTACAGCTAATTCATAACTGGGAATAAAAATTTAATTTTGGCCATATAAACAGTACTGCTTACAACTGTAAAGAATCTCTTACCATTGCATTCTTCCCATGGGCGGCACAATCCACATGATATTTCAGCTGCCTGAGGTAATTTGCAATTTTCTGCATTAGTAAGAGAATATTTTCTGCCCATGCATTCCAAGGCATGCATCTTGCAAACAGTCAAAGGTGTGTTTCTCTTGGTTCTTTGATCAGTTGCACAGGTGTCCAGGGAAGGACTGAAAACAAAAGCAGGAATCATGTTCTTTAAATGTGGTTTATCTTGGTACTTCTTGTGCTGAGGGAGTGGAAAGTATTCAGGGTCCAGTTCCAGTTTCCATATTCACTGAAGTACATCCTAAGATTGCAGCAAGGAACTCAAACACAGAACGTGAATATATCAGACTCCTTCTTTTACCATGGGATGCTGCACCCCATCAGAGTCAGGATTTATTCCCTCTGAAGGACAGGGATATTAATGAGTATATACCATTAACTTCAGTAGCAGTGAGAGTGAGACTTTACTTAAAAGGAGTTAATGTCTCAATTATTCTCAAATATATGTACACATGCAAGCACCTAGGTACATACACAGAAAACATTTCATATAGTATGATATATACACACACATATATTAAAATGTTTTATGATTAGTTCTTAATTATATTAGAATATGTTTAAAGACCTTTTCTCTTCTGTCCTGTAAAGGCCTCAGCTTTTACAAAATAAAACGTTATGATCCAACATCAGAGACCAAAGATATTTCTGGAAATATACATACATTTTCCACAGAAATGTTATGAAAAATCTGCTCTATTTATCCAGGCAATTTGATTGTTTATTTCTTGAAATCTGAATACTGTTCTAACACGCACAAAAATTAGTTTGTAAAAGTGATAGTATCAATTCTTGCATTCTCAGCATTTGGCAGTTTCAGGAAGTTGTCATAATTTGTGTTTCATGCTGCAAGTGCAGGAGGGGAGAAAAGGCCCTTCCATTATTTCTGGATTATAATCTCAAACCTCAAGTTTGTCTACTGTGCTCAGTACAATCAGTAACATCTCTGTGGAGTGAACAAAGAAGGTGCCTCTCTGGAGCCAGGCCTACTTGTATTTTCCTGGATGCAGATTACAGCCACTGGTAATATACTGTGAAGGGTTTGAGAGAGTAAAGATGTGCTCCAAGGAGATGGAGAACATTGAAATATGGTGCCAAAGGCTTATTTTCAGCACAGCTCCTCTTTTTATTGCTCGCAAACACAGCCACAGAGTGTCCAATGGATCAGTTATAATGGTTAAACTCAACTAAACAGGTGTTTCACGGAGAGGAAAGGCTGATGAGGAACAGGCAAATGGCCATAGCAAGCTTCCTAAGGTTGTCTGAATGGAACAGTAGTAACAGTTCATAGAATCATGGAATTGTTTTGTCTGAAAGAGACCTTCGAGATAAGTCCAGCCTTATTCCTGGACTTACCAAAATCCACTAAACCATGTCCCTAAACAAGTTCCTATGGAATTGACTTGCCAGAGGAATTGGAAAAGAGCATTTCTATTAAAAACGTTGCTGGCCAAGCGTTAAGGTAAGTTTTTTGTTTGGTGTGGTTTGGTTTTTTTGTTTGTTTGNAAATTTAAAACAGAAGGATACAATGGATAAACTAAACGGACAGTGGGACAAGAGTTTCACCCTGTACTTCCAGAGGACCCACAGGGTAACTAATTAAAAAGGGCTAGGAATAACCTTTTCCTGTAGATTGCACATTTTGTTAGCAAAATCTCAAAGGGTTTTTTTTCTCCTGTTGGAGCTTCCTGACATGTTTGGATACCAAATATTGGGTTGATGGTTTGAACCAGCTTAGCAGTGCTTGGTGCTTCTTGGAGGATCTTTAAATACCATATCAGGACAGACTTACAGCTAATTCATAACTGGGAATAAAAATTTAATTTTGGCCATATAAACAGTACTGCTTACAACTGTAAAGAATCTCTTACCATTGCATTCTTCCCATGGGCGGCACAATCCACATGATATTTCAGCTGCCTGAGGTAATTTGCAATTTTCTGCATTAGTAAGAGAATATTTTCTGCCCATGCATTCCAAGGCATGCATCTTGCAAACAGTCAAAGGTGTGTTTCTCTTGGTTCTTTGATCAGTTGCACAGGTGTCCAGGGAAGGACTGAAAACAAAAGCAGGAATCATGTTCTTTAAATGTGGTTTATCTTGGTACTTCTTGTGCTGAGGGAGTGGAAAGTATTCAGGGTCCAGTTCCAGTTTCCATATTCACTGAAGTACATCCTAAGATTGCAGCAAGGAACTCAAACACAGAACGTGAATATATCAGACTCCTTCTTTTACCATGGGATGCTGCACCCCATCAGAGTCAGGATTTATTCCCTCTGAAGGACAGGGATATTAATGAGTATATACCATTAACTTCAGTAGCAGTGAGAGTGAGACTTTACTTAAAAGGAGTTAATGTCTCAATTATTCTCAAATATATGTACACATGCAAGCACCTAGGTACATACACAGAAAACATTTCATATAGTATGATATATACACACACATATATTAAAATGTTTTATGATTAGTTCTTAATTATATTAGAATATGTTTAAAGACCTTTTCTCTTCTGTCCTGTAAAGGCCTCAGCTTTTACAAAATAAAACGTTATGATCCAACATCAGAGACCAAAGATATTTCTGGAAATATACATACATTTTCCACAGAAATGTTATGAAAAATCTGCTCTATTTATCCAGGCAATTTGATTGTTTATTTCTTGAAATCTGAATACTGTTCTAACACGCACAAAAATTAGTTTGTAAAAGTGATAGTATCAATTCTTGCATTCTCAGCATTTGGCAGTTTCAGGAAGTTGTCATAATTTGTGTTTCATGCTGCAAGTGCAGGAGGGGAGAAAAGGCCCTTCCATTATTTCTGGATTATAATCTCAAACCTCAAGTTTGTCTACTGTGCTCAGTACAATCAGTAACATCTCTGTGGAGTGAACAAAGAAGGTGCCTCTCTGGAGCCAGGCCTACTTGTATTTTCCTGGATGCAGATTACAGCCACTGGTAATATACTGTGAAGGGTTTGAGAGAGTAAAGATGTGCTCCAAGGAGATGGAGAACATTGAAATATGGTGCCAAAGGCTTATTTTCAGCACAGCTCCTCTTTTTATTGCTCGCAAACACAGCCACAGAGTGTCCAATGGATCAGTTATAATGGTTAAACTCAACTAAACAGGTGTTTCACGGAGAGGAAAGGCTGATGAGGAACAGGCAAATGGCCATAGCAAGCTTCCTAAGGTTGTCTGAATGGAACAGTAGTAACAGTTCATAGAATCATGGAATTGTTTTGTCTGAAAGAGACCTTCGAGATAAGTCCAGCCTTATTCCTGGACTTACCAAAATCCACTAAACCATGTCCCTAAACAAGTTCCTATGGAATTGACTTGCCAGAGGAATTGGAAAAGAGCATTTCTATTAAAAACGTTGCTGGCCAAGCGTTAAGGTAAGTTTTTTGTTTGGTGTGGTTTGGTTTTTTTGTTTGTTTGGGTTTTCTTCCCCTGGGAATTGGTAGGTATGCTTTGGTATATCTATCAATAAGGCACTGAGGAAAAGAGCCTACTCCAAGCTTGGGGAATGGCTCATTGAGACATTGAAGCATCTTAAGAGATTATTAATATACATAATGTTTAAGCTACCTGTAACATAGTGCACCTTTAAGATATTTAAAATCTGGCACAGAGTTCATTAGCTGAGACTGAAAACTTTGCTTCATTTACCTGCAATCAAATAGATCTTCAAAGTTTATTAGCTGTATTACAACTCCTGCTTAAGTTAGCATTCTCAACCTCAATGGGTCCCTTAACTGCTCTGTTTAGTCAAAATGCCAGATACTAAATCCCTAGTAAATTTTGTTGCCTGAATTTTCCTTAATACTCTTTTGTTAACATAAAGAATGAGGTTAACTCTCTTACTCTGAGGCACAAGAGGATAGCCCAAGGGACATGTGGCACCAAGCAGCTGTCAGAGGAAGCTGATACACTAATCTGTGTTACAGTGTTTTTTTGTCTGGCTGCACAGCCTATGATTTAGTTCTGCAATGATTTATTATGTGAAAATTATTTTTACAGAAAGTGGGGTAAGAAAAACATCATTAGATGTCATAATAAATTTGGAAGAACAAAGTGTGATCCAGGAAAAGCATCTAATCTGCAATTAAATAGCTTATTATGTTTTAAATTGTTCAGAGGTCTTCTTTATTTGCCTGAATGATAAATGTCAGTATTTGAGTCTTAAGGTTAAGAGCTTGTATACATGGCAAGCTTAATTTAGCTGAAAATATTAAGGCCAGAAACAAGTGCATTAATCTGCCTGCTTTGCACCGCTTTAGCAACACCCAAAAGTGGGTAGGGAGGCTGATTTTGCCAGTTGCCAAAGGCTGAATCCAGGGAACTCATGGTCTGTGTTGCCAATATCCTGCTACAGTATAATCCATCAAGATGACTTGAGACTACTTCACATACTTGCTATGGCTGGGTTGTCTGTGAGAAAGCCTGTGAGATCGATGTGTCCAGATGCATAATAAAAAGGAATGAGAATCTGTACTCATAAAATAAATTAATAATTTGCATTTATTGCTGAGAAAGGATATTACAGAATCACAGAATC